>MKEJ01104477.1:0-11014 GCA_001753735.1 Embelia ribes
AGATTTTCAAAACAAATTCAATTTTTCAGATTAAGTTTTATGAAAATCAATCTCATCAATTAGGGACCTATTTTCATCCCCGAGTCAAGAATAAGACTAGCCTAGCATATTAAGATTCAACATACAAACATGGAAAGTAAATCATAAAAATGAAGACATAACAGTTAACTTTATCAACAACTAATACAAACTTGAAATTATCCTACACAACTATTATACTAAAAATTATTACTAACATGAACAAAAGTTATATAAAAGATTGAAATTAATTATAACAACAATTAAACTTGAGATTGAAGTAGCTTGGTCAATAATAAAGTGAGACTTACAACCCTTGCTAAGCGAGATGAAAAATTTACAGCTTTGCAGAAATGAAATCTCTTCAAAAGCTAGATATGATCTTCACTTTCTTCTTCTACCAAGATCAACAATAAAAATAAAATAAAATAAAGAAGAAGAAGAAGAAGAAGAAGAAGAAGAAGAAATTTCTAGTAAGAAGTTAGAGAGAGAAGAAGAAGAAGAAGAAGAAGAAGAATGGTAAGTGAAAAGTGCCTTTTCTTCAAGACCAAAATCCTTTTTTTCTCTTTGAGGCTGAGTACCTATTTGGCCATAATTCTAACTCAATTATCCCTCCCACCTTAGTCACAAGTGGTTTATGCCTTCTTTTAGCCAAAATTTGAACCAAAGTTGGAGCTTAGTTGGTGACTAATAAAACAAGAATGGAGGTTGAGTGCGAAGTTGGATAAGCTTACCAACTTTCTCATCTCCCTAATCATCACCCTATGTTGAGTGTTTAGACTTATGAGAATTGGTTCTCCTAGTTTGGATGGCAAGAATTTGATTAGGATTAAGTTCAAGAATAAAAGGTTTGGTTATGAGAGAAATGTGGCACAAACAAGAATTGTTAGCCCTTTTCTTCAATGCTATTTCTGAGCCTTTCCCGAATTGGCTATTTTGGCCAATTTGACATTAATTTCTTGAAATGAATACGAAAAACCGTAATACCATAATTAAGTGCAGAATATGCATTGAATATTAAATATAATACGTTATTAAGCAAAGCTTACAATCTTATTTATACAAATTTATATACTAATCATAGAGAGAGGGAGATAGAAATAGAGCTCCACCCCAATCCTAGCCCAGTTCAGCCAACTCGGTTATAATTGAGAGTATTTCGGGTTGGGCTAGGTCCCCGGCATTCCTCTTCGCCTCAACTCAACCCCCCAGTTTGCCATTCAACATCCTTTGGCCAGATCGGACCTGCCAAAGCTCGATCCAGCCAACCCGGACGCGAGTTTTAGTCGAGCTAGTGCCGATCCTACTAGTTCAGGCCTGGTCTAATCTACCCTTAACCGATGCAAAATGGTGATCTTAAATGTTGTCGATAGGTCGGCTGTGTTATGTTGCCTCCTTGTCAATGTTTGTGGATGCCCCCGTATCATCGGCAATTGGTAAAGAAGGTGGGCGGTGGGAACCAAACCCCTCTCCCTCTTTCTCGAAATTTTGGTTGGCAAGTTTTGGTACCAACAAGCTGCTCCGTTCTGACTAGTATTATCCTTTTATATCCACGCTATACTGAGATGCGAATTGACAGCTGCAACATATCTAGTGAACCCACCTTCGTTCTATTGGCCAGCATAGATAGTTTAGTATTTAGGTTTATTGTCATTCTACGTTATTTTTCGATTAGGGGTTTCACGAATCTAACACTTGCTAACCAGGAATTTTTTTGTGTGATGCTTCAAATTTCCTTTTTCTCAAGGCCATGGTAGTGAAACTTGATCGTTGACCCTAGTTAGGAGTAATTGGGTTTGAATGTTGAGTAGTGGATGCTGGATATGATAGATTATTAATCTATCTAGTAAGTTTTATGATCATTGGCAGTGGATACAATGATTCTTATCTGGGAATAGTATTTGTGTTTAAGGTTTATTTAAGGTGCAACTTGGTTGGTTCGACTTACTAGATGTTTTTGTGTATTTCTAGCTTGTTATGTGGTCTTAGATATTTATTTATTTCTGTATCAGACCAGTTTGTATTTTGTAGTGTATTTCTAGTCTAGCTTTCAGTATTTATTATTTATATAATTTGTGCTAGTCTAGTTGTATTGTAGCTCATTTTGGAGCATTGTAGTATTGACTGGATAAATGTCACTTTATACTTTACTGTAATTTTTTTAGAGTTAATAATAATGAAACTTTAAAAAAAAAAAGGATACTTTGTGTATTTTTCTACTACAGTGGGCGATATCCGAATTATTACTTATTGAGTTATTATTATTCTAACCCTAGCTTTACCTAAATGGAAAGAATAAGCTATGTTACATTGTCTTTTCCATGGAATTGTTTTTCTTTCTCGAGTACATATAGCATGATATGTTTAACTAGATTCTACATACTGTAAATTAAAGTATGGCATATCTGCATTTGTTAATAGAGAGATATATTGGGTATAAAAATCAGACAACTAAAAATAACACCACCAATTTTAACGTGGTTTGGTCAATTGTGCTTACATCCACGGAGAAGGGTTAAAATTTTATTTAAATCACTCAAAGAGGGGTACAAAAATACTCACACAATTTTATTACTCACCTCACAACTCTCATATAGCAAATAATGCTCTCCCACATAACTTTTAATCTGGTTTTTGTTGGTGCTTTAGTGTACATTAAGTTGCAACAAAGCTCACCCTTTTATAGCCTCAATTTGGTGTGATTCATACCAAAACAGCAATGTGAATCATGACATTCACCAACAACAAGATGTGGATAGCATACCAACAATTCTCCCTCCAACACACACACACACCCACCCACCAAACAAGGAGAACACATCTGACATCGATCAGTTAGAGAATCTTCAATATCACCAACACTAGGTGACTCTTCAGAATCTTGTGATAGAGGTAACTGCTTTCCCTACTTACTATTATAATCATCATCTTCCAACATCCAAAACATACTTGTTGGCATCACATTACACAAGAGTTTCAACACCTAGGATTTCAATTGATCTTTTATCCCCGAGATCCAATCAACTCACCATATTGATTTTTTATCCTCGAGCTCCAATAACTCGCAATCTTGGTATGTTATCCCTGAGATTCAAGAACTCGCCATCTTGGTCTTTTATCCCGGAGATCCAAGAACTCGCCATCTTGTCAGTCATCAGGCACAATCTCCTGATATGGTTACTAGAGTCGAACTATTTTCATCTGTTGACTGCTTATGTAACTCGTCTTGATCACGTTTCCTTTGCCGGCAGTATTTTTGAATGTGGTTTACTTTGCCACAATAGTAACACTTCTTGTTACTGTCTCCATCTCCATTTCCGTTTCTTCCTCTACCCTTATCTTGTTGCTTTCCTTCGGTAACGAAAGCATCAAAATGATTTGCTTGAAGCTCTTTTCTTCTATTCTCTTTACTGAATAGAGTATCTTTTACCATTTCTATAGTAAGCTTTTCATCTGAAGCTGAATTGCTAAGATAGACTACTAGCGTCTCCCAGCTGTCTGGTGGGGAATTGAAAAGCAATAGGGCTTGCACTTCATTACCAAGTCACAAGTCTACAGTTACGAATTCATTCACTAGTTTTTGAAAATCATTGGAATGAACAGCAATGGAGGCACCGTCCTTCAACTTCTGGTTAATAAGGCATCTCATAATTAACTCTTATTGCGAGCAGTTTTCGCTTGAAACTTTTTTTTCATCTTCATCCAAAGCACGCATGTGTCGGTCTCCTGCACGATATGATGAAAGACGCTATTATCAATCCACTGTCAGATCTGACCAATAATCTTTCTGTGCTTTTCTTCCAAATACTTTCAATGACATCATCTGGATTTTTTCCTTTTCCTTCAATAGGATCGTACAAATCCTTACAATTGAGAAGAACTTGCATTCGAGACTTCCATAATGCATAATTGATGGCGGTCAACTTAATCATCACACTAGAATAAGAATCCTCCATTTATTCTCTGAATTCTTTGCCCAAATATGACAAACTATACTTTCATAGCAGAATCACTAAAAACTAAGGTACCGTTGAGATCAGAACGGTCGAAAACCTTGAAAACGCTTATTGAATGGTAAAAAACGGAGCTAAAATGAGCCAAAATCATTAAACAACCGAAAGAGAATATTTTCTAACGGAAAGAAAATATTCCATAGACGGAAAATGAATATTCTAGACGGTAAAGGAATATTCTGTTTGCTGATGTCACTGCTGACATGGCACCCGGGTCAGATCAGTCTCGGGTCAGGTCAACCCTGTCAACGATCAACGGTTTGATCGGTCAACAGATCACGAGTCACTGGTACAACCCGATTTGGTTCACGGGTCACTAGATCACCCTGGCACGTGTCATGCACGTACGCGAATAAGCTCACTCATCTTCTTCCTCTCGACGTGCGTGCGGCATATGAGGCCCACACATAGAATGTTTGGGAGGCACTTGTGGTTCACCCCGAATTCAAATTCACTTGATTTTTGCACAAAAATTCTCTGTTTGGAATGAAGAATCTAATTATATGCTCAAATGCAATTTTCGAACAAAGTTCAAAGTTCACAGTTGAGCAAAAATGGAAAATTTGGCCAATCCCGGCTCTGATACCACTTGTTGGGGTGCAAAAATCTAACAACCAAAAATAAAGACACAAATTTTAACTTGGTTAAGCCAATTGTGTTTACATCCATGGAAAAGAATTAAAATTTTATTAAAATCACTTAAAGAGGGGTACAAAAATTTTCACACAATTTTGTCACTCACCTTACAACTCTCGCTGAACAAATAATGCTCTCCCACACAGCTTTTAATCTGGTTTTTGCTGGTGCTTTGGTGTATATTAAGCTGCAACAAAGCTCACCCTTTTATAGCCCCAATTTGGTGTGATTCATGCGAATCAACAACAAGGTGTGGACAACATACCGACAAGACACTAGTTCAATTCAACAAAGAATGTGCAAAACTCTCGCATTACAAGATGTGAAGGGATCTGATATACGCAACCTTATTTCTATTTTCAGAAATATTATTTCTATCAGGATGAAGCCATAACCCATAAATTACTATTTTCAATCAGGTACTTTGTAAAAATCAAAAAATCCCTTTTAAAGTTTGGCCACCTGCAATTTACCCAAATTTTTAATGCATGTAAATTTGCTGTTTTGTTCCCATTTGTCTGTGCAGATTGCAGAGTCTTACAATGTCGGCCATTCAGATACCCTCCAAACATATATTTTGAACTTTGACAAAATTTAGGCATAAATATGAAGTGTCAGTCACAGGCATTGAAAAGGTGGTCAGGGTAAAACTAAAAGGAATAGCATGGCCACAGGTAAATTGCCACAAAATAATTCAGAAAATACATGTAAATGGATAATGAATGGGTGTTACTTTTGTGAACGCATAGGGAGAGGCACGTGATGAGCACATGGTAGTGGAGGAGAAAACCAAGATTTTAGGGGGATAATATATTGCACAAAGATGTTGGAAAATTTATCCCGTTTCACATGTATTTACGAGGTTATACCTCGTATAAATGATCAATTTTGAGTAAATTTTATGTGCAATATATATAATAATTATAAAATAGTATGAATGAAAATTGACTTCAAAATGATATATTCAAAAGGGTTGTGGAAATTAAATCACATTGATAAATTAAATGGTCAAAAGGTTGTATATATACAATTTCATATGCATGTAAGAGATGCGATCTATTAATTCCCTGCGACTCTTCAATTATGTAACGAATTGATCAACGTTACGAGGTTATACAAGTCACTTATTATATATATAGGCTGAAGTTGACAGACTACAAAAAACTCGACAACAATTATTCTATTTGTAACGTCAATGTTATAATATAATTTATATTCCTTTTAGTTGTTTATTAATAATTTTTTGTTATCTTAATCTTATTATTTTCAGTTTATATATTATCCTATTATTATTTAGAAATTATTTTTAGCACGGCGGAACCAAAAACAAATACCATGAATCTGATGATAATATGCTTTTTTGGGGTAAAATTACACTATAGTTTCCCATATTTTCATCAAAAATTCTTTTGGTCTTTATAGTTTCAATTAAATAGAACTAGTTCTCTCTATAAATCATTGGTGCAGTTTAACTGACACACAGCTTTGTGCAAAATTTAAAAAGTAACTTTTCAAAATTTGAATGATATGTAAATTAAAAACCCTACCGCCATTATGTTTTCTCTGATGCTCATGCTTAGTGATTATGAGGGGTTAAAAGTAGTAATTTATTGACTTTTGCAATAAATGAACATCCAAAAAGTGAAGTGCACCAATTTATTTTTGAATATTCCAAAAAGTAAAATGCATAATTATTTATTAGCGGATGAAGTATACATCTCAGGATCTGAAAGAGTAATATATTTGGTTCTAATTAAGTACGCAAAGTCATTTTAAAGGATGAATATCATAGCAAGAATATGTGTACTTATGAGTAAATTAATTTTTGTATATTATCCTTTATGCTGATATTGTCTCGTAATTTCAACAATTTGGACTTTGATACGAGAAAATCTCTTATAAGGGACCAATTAGGTCGCCTCTTTTTAAAATTTTGGGCACAGGATCTATCATTTTTTTTTCCCAACGTTTGGGCACTACTACGGTTGAAATTGAAACTATGAGAACAAATAATATTAACACCAATCGCGGTCACTAAGAGTCACGTACGGGGAGATATCTCCTCGTGAATGCTCCTATCGCTGCTGCACAACGACTGGAATCCTCGTTGCTTTCAGTACTATTGTTGTTGTTAACAAATCAATTTGTGAGGGGTGCACCCAACTCGTAGCCACGATGGAAATTGGGATAAAGGAGGCTCAACTTCGTAGATACTATTATAGGGGCTAAAAAGTTATTGCCACCGGAGGGACTAAATAGCGAATTATATAGTCACATAAAAAAATTTATATACTAAAAATAAATAACATTTAGTGAATTTCTTAGAATTAAAGACACGTTAAAACTTAAAACCTCTTGGCCGACTTTTCGTTTAGCATCTAGATGCACTAAAATTTTCAAATTTGCGTATATTAATATTCAAATTCTTTACTACGCGGCCCGAGCTTCTGGGCTACTTAACCGCCGATGGTTATTAGAGATTATATTATTCGTCAGATTGATAACGTTTTGCTCTAATAATTTGAGAGCATCTAGTCACCATTGAAATACCATATCATTTAAAAGAACCAAACAGGTTGCTGATTTTAGAATGTCCAAGATAAAGCAAGCTAACAATGGTAAGAGTAAAGGGTATGAAAAACATATATAGCAAGAAAATATATATATATATATATATTATATATATCAGATTCAGTAGTCATGGATAGCACTAGTCCATGTTGATTGACTACACTACACCAAAATAGTGGTACTTTTGGGAATTAATATATTTGGTTTGATAAGATTAGACACTAAGAGACCATTAATTTTGGACATTTAATATTTTGTTGATATTTTTGGAATCATAGGGGCTTTCTTGCATAGTAATTGGGACTTTTTTGCACAGTAGTTGAAATTATATAATTTTTTTTTTAAATTTAAATTTTAGGAGAAATTTATACATTTATCTCCACTATTGATTTAAAAATATAATAAGTGTGTGCACGTACAAACTACATAAACAATGGACTAATTGGGCAAATCCAAATCACTTGGCCACAAATAAGAGGAGAACTCAAGAATCAATTTTGTTATTTTCTAATTGTCCATACAATCAGTTAGTGCATTGTATCATAAATATTAGCACATGCCAATTGAAGAAATATTTCATTTTTTCTTTCTATATTTAATATTCAATTAAACATTATCTTAAAGTGAATTGCATTTGATCTTCTGACTTTCTGGCACTTTCTTAAGCTCTGAAGTCTTTATGAGTAGCCTTTCCCCCTACTTTCAGATACCCTGAGGAACCTTAGGCATCTCATATCGGAAAACCATTGTCAATTGGGAGAATAAAGGGAGTTTGATTGATCTCTAATCTTTGGCCTAATTAACCTTATAACCTAATCTAATCCTCGACACATCGGGAGCAAATAATCTATCTTTATCAGGTTATCTACTATTCAAATATTAAATTACCTAGTAGAATTATTTTTTTAAATCATCAAAAAGCTCAAGCTATTTTATGTCTGTATACAGATTCGAAATGAAGTGGGACTAGGAGATAATTCGATTATGGTTTTTGACCCGTTTATGCTACTGGTTAAATAATCCAGTTATTAATTTTACAATTTATATTATTAATGGAGAATCATATTTTAATTTGTGTAGGAATTGACCTATTGTTCACATGTATTTAAATATTACAGTTGTTCCATGTCCAGTCTCTTTGAAATTAACATTGATGGTGTTTAAATCTCTAACTTGAATTTCTATAAGTTTGGACTATGCATGCCTCTATTACGACTTGTGGGTCTAGGATTCATCCTGTTGGTAACCACTTGTCTGGAAACAGGTGTAAAGTTGCGTACATCAAACCCTCCCAGATCTCACAATGCGATAGCTTTGTACAATGGGTTGTCCTTGTATATCTCATGGAAAATAAGCTTCTATTACTAATATCCATAGAACATATAAAAGAAATTCAAGAAAGTTGTGGGTTGTTTAAAATAGTGATTGATTCTTACTATTCCACTTCTGGAACTAATTGATTGATGGATATAGTATAAGTTTTTCTTTTTCTTTTTTTTTTAAATGATGAAACTGACCATTTGGGAAACTGCATAATGGCCTTACAAGGAAGCGTATGAGCACTGTGATTTCATTCTTGTCGCTATGGTGTTGAACCAAGTGTAATCTATGCTTAATAAACTTTTTAACAAATTATTGTTTCCATGTACACGCTTTTGTTATAATCATTGGGTAAGTGCCTCTGATGGTTTAGTTTCTATGTTTTACATGATTGCGATTATTTTATTATTGCACTATATCTTCTTAAAATCAGTATTGTTAAAAGTTCTAGGCGTCCTTGAGTTGCCAAGATTATTTGTTTTACTTGTAGCATAAATAAATCTAAGTATGAAAGGTTTCCAATAAAAAAAAAGGGACGTACCCAGTGCCGAAACTCTCACACTATGGGTTTGAAAGGTTTCCAATGATAGCGATAAAGTCTTTTAGACACTGAATCCATATACATTTATATGTACCGAAAATACTCTTGCCGAAAGTTGCCTAGTCTTTGTTTTAGTTCAGCTTTTACCATCAATGCCACCATGACAATCTGTCTCATATATCATCAATATGATGATATTTACACAATGGAATGTCACCACTTTGATATTTGGATATAAGAAGCCAATATTACACAATACTGTTTTAAATAACCCCTTGATGTTGGTCTGATCACACATCATGGCGAGTATTAGAGGTTCGGGAAGTCCTAGGTAGTGTGATACGACTATATGTTCACATCCTACTCTTTTATGATTGTTGACAGATAACCATTAAAATATAAAGAGTTAATATGTCCTTGGTGGAATTTTGTTGATTACAGCTTGATTAATATGGCTATTATTGTAGCATGACGAATCCCCAACAGCATTAGAATATTTCTGCATGGTTCTGGTTGCTGAAATGCGCGCTTTTTCTTTTCTCAATTAATTTTAATATGTCAGAAGAAAATCTCAAATGACAGCTATTGTCCTATACAGGTAAGTTACCAGGAAGCAAGCTCCTACGATGTCCTCTGATCATTACTTCAAATTCAACTGGAGATCATAATTGTAAGGTAGCTTCCTAATTTTTTCCTCATTTCTGTTGGATTTCTTTCCTGTGTGGGTTTCATCTTTTGGTTGGCCGAATGCGTTTTCTCAAATTTGGTTGTTCTTGATTATTCATTTTTATCTCCTCCTCTCTAACTTGTCATACTATAAACGTTTTTCCTGTTATGTTGGTCACAGTGACAGCCCTTGAACAGAAATAATGAGGAGTAGAATTTTCAACATCAGCAAAATAACTAGTAAGAGTATGCGCACAAGGTTTCTTCAGGCTAAGTGATTATTTCAGCCGAAGCACAAGGTGATGCTTTTGATACAGGGTGAAGGTCGTGTGATAGGCGAAGGAGAATTGCTTAAAGAAAATGAGTTTCGTATTTAAGGAACTTCACTATTAATGAGAAGGCACATAAGAGAACAAGATATGTGTACAATTACGTTTACAAATTTGGAGTCACATGGGACCTGGATGTAGTATCATATATGTCCTTGTGCCGTTTGTTGAAAAGAATAACACCACTATAAAATAAAGTGGTATCAAATAGCAATTCACCTGCTGTTGTTTGTGCATTAATGTTCTGAGACTCGACCCATTGTATTAGCCTATTGGCTGAGATGATATACAATGGTACATTGTGGTTTGGTAAATTATATAACATTGAACTGCACTTGATATACATAATTGTAAATTTGCTAGAGACAAGTTTTAAAAAGTACATACAAGATAAAATCCTCTACATGATCACTGAAGGAATGTTTAGCGTGAATGTTCAACGAAAAGTAACCTTTTACTAGTTTATGCACATCGGTACCTACTACTTTGTCAGACAAATCTAACTCAAACAACAAAGGCATAATGAACATATGCAGCCCTAAAACTACTTGCTAACAGATCTTGCACAGCAATTCATATATACTTAATGGAAGGAGAGCAAACATAACCATTGTAGAAGCTAGTTCCCAGCAACGTCCTTCAGTGAGAAATGATGTAGCTCAATTGGCCAAGAAACGAATGACAACAACAGTTATATTATCCGCACTGCCTCTCTGGTATGCTTCTTGCATCAGCATCTTAGCTGCCTCCTCAGGTTCTTCTATTGGCTTAACCATTGCAACTGCATCCTGAGGTGAAAAATCAAAGAATAAATTGAAGTGTTCAGGAAATCAAAGGAGACACTCGTATTGGACTGCAGACAGAAATCAGTGCATGTCTAAGTGCACATTCAAAGCTGAATATTTTTTATTTTTTGGAAA
>MKEJ01104482.1:0-10496 GCA_001753735.1 Embelia ribes
GTCTTGTACAAAATATAAAAGCAAGTAAACAAAAGTACTCCCTCCGTCCCATAGTCTTTTTTTTCCCCCCATTTATATTAAAAAGTTATTTAATGAAATAGTTAAATTAAATTTATCACTAATGAGAGAGTATTTATTGATATTGTAAAAAATTATTGGTATTGATAAAAAAATTATTATATTAAATAAGGGCATAAGAGTAAAAATTTCTCTACACTTGTTTTCTAAAAAAATAAATAGGTCTATATATTGAGGTGTACAAAAAAAGAAAACGAACCTATAATAATGGGAGGGGAGTAATAAATTATGAGATAACGCTCCTAGCAATGATTCTAGCGTGGTGCGTCTTAATTAGTACATCATTCTCGGGCCCCTTTGTTTAGAAGCCTTGATGGAGCTCGTGGGACCATTCCTTCATACGATTTAACTGACGACGTGGCAACGCCTTGTTTGGAACACCTCACTTATCTTCGCTCATCCTTTTGTTTCTAGAATGCCTTGTTATTTTCACAAAAACACACGGAAGAAAAAGAACAAAATAAAGAAAAAGGAGCATACACTCGGGGCCTGTTCAGCATTTACTTTTAATTTTTAATAAAGAGAAATCTGCTTTAGAAAAGTATTGGGATTTGAGAAAAGGCACTAGCCCTAAGAAAGGTAAGATATTTGGTATTACAATGAACAGGATAAAACAATTACCAGGATTTAGTGATGTACTTTAATTACGAATTTTAAGAAAAGTAAATTATTGGTCACTTTTTCCCCATACAATGAACATTTTAACCATTTGCCAAAGGGTCTTTCATCCTACAATAATATTCAAGTATTCTTCGACAAAAGATTCATTTTTCCTGCTTATAAATTTTCAACTTTTTCCCAATTTTTGAGTAAAAAACCAACAGTTCTAAGCAGAACAGTGCCAAAAACTCCCTTAAACCTTTTTTAAACAAAAAAGTTGAATTATAAAATGAATATCAATTTGTCCTTAGCTTGCATAAGCTTCCTGGAGAGTCATTCTTTTGATTATTTGTAACACGATAAGCTTAAAAAGAATTGTGATTGACAATTAGAGAGATGAAGAGGTTGCTTTCGTCGACAAAGCTCCTTGTACCAAACAAAACACATTCTCTGTCTGTCTGTCTGTCTCTCTCTCACTCTCTCTCTGTGTGGCCCCACCGTCACGGATGCAGCCTTCAGATAAGATAAATCAAAGGCTCGTGAAATCTAACAGCCGTCCCTATGGCTACTGATGGCAAATGTACTTAGTTTATATCAATACTAACTGATTCCTCGGAAAACCATTGTTTCATTTGATTTCCCAAATGAAGACCGAACGCCGTGGTGCCCAGACCTAGACAAGAGCTGAGTGGGCGCCTTTTTAATGGATCCTCGCCTCCAGCTTTTAAGGTGCCTGGGCCTCGCCTCAGCTCGCCTTGCCTTGGCACCAAGGCAAGCGCCCGGAGCGCCTTTAACAACACTGATCACCAATTACCATCTCCAACACTCATTTTGTAACTATTATGTTCAACATTACCAAAATCTAATACCTCACCTCATAGGACGATTCCAGACACTAATGCTAAGTAATTCATCAGCCACCGCCCTTTAAACAGCATCTGAGAAGAAATTATAGAACTAAATCCATATTTGAGGGGGGAAAAAAAGACAAGAAGGGGAATTGAAATATATATTAGACCTTCATCAATAGTAATGGACCAGTGCTCCATTTATTAAAAACTTATCATCAAAAACTATAGTTAATGGACCAACGCAACCCAATACAAGCATACTGATGTACTGTTTTTCATTCCCCAGTGAAACAAAATTTGAAGATATAATCCAAACCAAGGGACTCAACTATAGGACCAGGAAGTTTAAAATTTTGAAGAAGTAAGAAATCAAAGGATCAAACCTTTTGCAGGTACTGGATTAGAAGAATGTTGTTCCTCAGGTTCATAACCTTTTGTAGGAGACTCGGACAAATGAATCTGAGCATAATCGTCCACCATTTTCCTCCTCTGCTCGTCTTCAGCCATACCCACTTTCTCTCTCGTCTTTTGGCCGACTTCTCCCGCTGCCTTAGTCACCTTGTTGAAAGCACCCGTCACAAAACTAGCACCTGTGAATACATACCTGTTCTTCATTATAGCTGATCCAGCACTGCTCACTTTTTGCTCAGCCACAGCAAATGCTGACTTGGCTTTTTCTGAAACTTGAAACTTTTGATCAACTTCTTTAACTTTCTCATTCACAACTGAAGTTCCGACACTTATTTTTTCCGTGAGGCCGATTTTTTTGTCGAATGAGGCAACTTTAGACGTGGCAGTTGAAGTTAACTGGTGCTTCTCATCAAAGGACTTGGCTTTATTGACAGCATCTTTGCCTAAGACAAAGCCCTTGGCTAGCGTGCCAGCAACAACATCCTCAGCCTTTCTTAGAGCTGAACTAGAACCACCTGTTCCCTGATTTTCAGTTTTCTGGATAATTCAGGGAAAATTATTACGTGAAAATTAGAAGGATCAATGGAAGTTGGTAGCCATGCAGAATATTAAGGAAACTTCAATGAAAGTGATATGGACGTGGCAATATTGGAATTAGTGAGTGTTGGATTGAACATCATTCTATACAGTTTTCTTGCATAGTGCATGTGTTTTATAAACATTAAACTTTCAGATATTATTGCTTACAAAGGGTGGCGCTGAAGCAGCAGGTGGAAGCTGATAATCCGGATCTGGAGTTACGGATACTGCTAGATCAACAATTGTTGCTCCCTGCAGCCAAATAAAATTTCTTATCAAAGACTCCAAACTAATCATAGCGACAAAAGAGACTAAAAGGTCAAAGAAAAAGTAGACTAAGGCCATGTTCGTAATAATTCTGATCAGACGAAGTACCACCTGAATTATGACAGAAATAAAATCAAACCCATGATACCAAGGTGTATTGCTTGTGTCCAGCTAAAATGCAGTTAGTTTCAATTTTTTATGGACCAGAAGTCATTGATCTGAATCCTCTCCAATTGTGGATAGTACTCCAAAATTTGGCTAACATTAAAAAGGAAATTGATGATTGAGCAACAAGGACAAGTTATAAGAAAGGAAATGAGCAGACAAAATACAATCTAAGGTACCATGAAACAAAGATATCATACATGTTGCATAGATTTTCTCCAATGCCAACAAGACTTTTTACAAGGCAAAGTGTCAATGTTAATGTACATTGCATAGATTTTCCATTCTAGAAACATTACATCTTAATGGATATAATAAGAGCTAGGACAAGTAAAAATATGCCAACTCAAGACCATGGTTCGAAAACTCGGCCGTTACCATTACGTAACGTTACGTAACGGTTGTTGTTGCCTCCAATACTGTTATTGGCAGCAGTGAGAATGAAATTTGAAGTTGTAACGGCTGTTACGTCCGCTATATCGATAGTTGCACCTTAGAAAAAATCAAATAAATTAAAAAATACAATGATATTCCATGGGGAATTAGACATACAGAAAATTCATCATAACAATCTGAGAATGATTCATCAAAGAATTCCTACCGTATGGTAAGACACTAATAGCGAGAATCAAGAAGAAAATTATGATCCTAAATGCAATTCCTTTTGGATGTAGAATAAAATGGTCTAAAATATAAATTTGATGTTATTTTTTTTCTTTAGTGTAAATAATTGTTATTTGTTTTAAATAAGTTTGCATAGTATGAAACAAGTTCTCTTTAATAACTCCAACATGTGAAAAATTCAAATAGAAAAGCATTAAAGCATTAAAAATGCACATTTTTTCTAGACTATTAAGAAATTTTAACACGAAAGTCGTAAGAAGTATACGAAACTATTAAGAAGATGATTATATGGTATAAACAATGCGCAACATTGAAGTTTAGAAAAGCCAAATAAAGTTGAAAAACATTCATAACTTCGCTTTCCGTAACCGTTACGTTACGGCCGTTACATCCCAAAACTATCACACGGCTACCATTAATGTTATAGCAATCACCACCATTATTTAAAACCTTCCTCTCTATTAATTACGGGATTTGTGAGGTTTGGTTTTGGAGGATTGGCTAGCATGCTCAACTTTGCAAGGCAAAATCAAGACATTTATTGGCCCCCTCACAAAGCTTAATTACACTTAGCCTTCCCAAGACTTTGTGATGTGTATATAGAGATTGGCTTTTGTATTTTAGTTTTTCTTTCTTTGATCTTAAGCTTGTCTGCCTATCTTTTTGCTGTTTTGCTTTTGTCTCTATCCATTTATCTTGTGCTTCTCCCTTCGTCTTAGAGGGACTTGTATTATACTTTTAAAATTTGTGAAGGAAAGTAGGAAGTGATTTTCTATATAGTTTTCATTTGGATGCATCGATGGACGGTGGTGGAGCTCATTATATTAATTTAACTGATTTACATAGAAGGGGGGCACGATAAATTGATATTAGACGGAACGATTTCACCCTCATGAAAGAAAATAGATATTAGACTGAAGGGCAATTAAGATAAACTTAAAAGTTGACTTAGTGAGAGAAAAAGAATTTTGAGCACTCTTGCTTTATGTATAAAGATTGGAAGAATTAAGAAAAACAAAAATTAGCAGAAATTAATGTTGAATAACTTGAAAATTATTCCACAAATTAATACGGGAATTCTCGAATTTTGAACCGTATAGGTTCATATTGGAACTTCAATGTAGAATACTCCTTCCGTTATTTATTAATTGACTTTTAGGTTTATGCACGTAAATTAAGAAAATAATTGGCAAAAAATTATAAACTAAAATACTTCTCGTTAATACTTTGCATTATGGATAAATAATTTTGAAAAATATAAAAGTAATTAATGAAATGAATAATTTAGATAATTTATCAAATTTTATCCTCAAAATTATAAAATGTTACTTATTTAAGAATTTTTTTTATTTTACGTAAAGGTGACTTAAAAAGAGAGGAAAAGTAACTTGTTTAATTTTGTCTCTTTCATACATTAATTAGAAGTTTAGAACTTCAATATAGGTACAAAAGAGTGTGTATGTATAGCAAAAGGAAACAAGAAAATTAGGAAGAGAATAGAACCTTCTCGCATAGATGTTTTTATGAGACAATGACATATAGAGAAACTCAATTTTGTCTCTCCCATACATTAATTAGAAGTTTAGAAATTCAATATTGGTACAATAGAGTGCGTATAGCACAAGGAAATCAAAAACAATAGGAAGAGAATAGAAGCTTCTCGTATAGAGATGTTTTTACGAGACAATGACATAAATAGATATTCTTTCCGTTCTTTTACAAGTGAAATTTTAGCAATTGAATAAATTTTTAGATAAATTATATTTTAATAACTTCAATACGAAAAATAGATGAATTATCCAAATTATTCATTTCAGTAAATATTTTTTATTTTTCAAAATTACCTATTTAGGCTATCAATGCATATTTTACATATTTCCGAGAAATTAATTGGGAGCATTTTAGTTAACACATTTTTATTAATTATTTTTTTGTTTGCATGCCCAAATCTATAAAATTACTCAAAAAGGAACGAAGGAAATATGATTAACGTGCATGACTAAATGGGAAAGCAATATAACTTATTTGACGATCTAGTGGCACCGTATCATTAATGATTATTTTAATAGCCCTTGTTTGACCCACGAGTAACATTTTATTATAGTTTTTACCCTGTCCGTGAATAAAGAGATCAGTTTGATAAATACATAATTTAAAAAAAAAAATAGCATTTTAAAATCTAAATGGAATGTGCATTAGCAAAATTACCTCTATTTATTTTATCTTATATTTTTCCATCGTGATGGTGAGAGGACAATAATGATAATATATTAATTTTGTAATGATTACTTATTTAAAAATATAGATAATTTTTTTAAATATTCAAAAATAATAGAGCCTTTGTGGACGAATAAAATAATTATTTTTATCAATTTTTTGGCTTCAACATATGCTCCATTGGTGCCCAAAAAAGGCACACGTCTTAAAGAGAAATTCGAAAAGTTTTCTTAAAATATTAAAAAAGTTGAAACTGTGAATTAGTACCTTTTTTCAAAATTGATTAATTAATTCGTTGAATAAAGTGGTTTTTATTGGACACCTGGAAATCGTTTCTCTTCTTTGTATTGATCAAGTTTTGGTAGGTTTGAAAAGGGCTTGGCTTCCTTTTTCAGTCAAGAAAATAGAAATAAAATATATTCATAAATGAATTGATGTTACAATAAACATTCACTAATTAATCATGTTATTGCACTAAAAAAATATCGATTATACAGCAAGGTATTTAGTTTGCTGTTGTGCTTTAAGTTAAATTATTTTCTTCATCTAAAAATAGGCTTCCAATTTGCATATCCTATTTTACACTAAAAATATCTATTATCACCGAAAAAAGAAAAACTCATTATTAATTTTTTTTTCTAGTTCCTGAAATAAATAAAAGTAAGAAGGAAGCCACGTGCATAGAGGTTGCATGAGTAACTGTCACACTAAGTATTATTTAATTATTTTACACAAAACCACTCCACTTGTTCAATAATCATATTTCCCTAAAATCTTAACAAATAAATAATAAAATTACAAACTGTGCACTATTTCGTTAATATAAAATTATAAGTTCGTAGTTTTCATAATAGTTCAGGAAAATAAATAAGAGTTATTTACTAAAATGAGTTATTTTGTAACTTTTTTTTTTACTAAAATAGGTCATTTTCAACTATCTATTATTGTGTTACTTTTAACAAAGTTTGACATAGGAGGATAAAAAGTGTAATATAGTAAATTTGATATTTTCTCCACATACTAACCTATTTGTTAAAACTGACTTATTTTAGTAAATAGTTTGAAAAAGATCAATTTTGAAAAAGGATTAACAAAATTATCCAAACTTTGGTAAAAAAAAAAAAAAAAAACTCAAAAATAAAAGTAACAAGGCTTACATAGGTGTTAAGCTGTCGGACGAAACTGGAGAAGTTACTGTGCTTGAAAAGCGTGGGCAGAAGGTCCCTCGCGAACTCTGCCGGCTGCCACACCACAAACCCCCCTCCGTCCGAGTTCCACGATACGACGGCGTCGGTTGACGGATCCTCCACCAGCATGTACGTCTTCAGCAGGAAAGGGGGTGGCGACGACTTCCTCACATACTCCAACAACATCATCTCCCCATCACGTTTATCACCACCTCCTAATTCCATCAACTCTGCGTACTCTATCCTAGAGACTGATATGTATGTATCGCACTTGGTTGAAAAGCCAGTAGCACGAGAATATGTTTATAAGGAGAAAGGATTAATTGGATTGTTTCTAGGCGGAGGAGAAGAGAAGGAGGGCGGTTAAGAATTCCCAGCCCCAGCAGTAGAAACCCGAGACGGCTACTCCTCCTCCCTTGTTGAGTTTGCTCATGAATTTTTAATGAATTTCTATTGCTTTGCCTTCTCGATCTCTCTTTCTAATTAGGAAGATGGATATATATATATATATATATACACACACACATATATAAGATAATCGTGTGCTGTTTGTGAATTGGATATTGTTATATATAGTGTGAAACTGCATTTGTCTTATTGATGAACCCCTCATTAAAGTCAATTTCTATTTTTGACATTGTTATTATTATTATTATTATTTCTCATCCATTTTCCATGGTTTTCTTTCAACCAAACATTGTGTATGTATTTTGACTATCGTAACAAAAATTAAAGACCAAAACCTTGTGCACAAAAGTAAATCTAGCAGTTATATATCTATGTCACATTTTAAAAAAATAAATTATATATCTATATCTATGTATAGGTATGGAGCTTTCCATATTTATAACGCGGCAATCAGATAATCTTTTGATAAGCTCGAACTCGTGAACTCTCATTAATTCGTATTATCCCCAATTAATACTATGGGATTTAGTTGTGTATATTGGTTTGTTGTCTTGGAAAGGAATCGAACCAATCTCAATTAGTTCTGAATTTTTTAAAACTAGAACCGAACCAGTAATTGCCTAGAATCAAATGGAACCAAAACTACAAGTTTCGAATCGGTTCCGGTTGTGGTGGATCGGTTATGGTTCAATGTTAGAATCGAAACTGATAAGAAAATATCTATCGTACATCTCTCATATAACCAGATGAAGATTTTTTACTTATTGATACAAATGAGGAGGAATATTGAAAAAAAATTATAATTAAACTTATTTTTTGGATAAACAATTGACTGTAAAATATCTCTGTCTAGTACCAAAAATTGGATGATTAGATTAAAAGACATGTATAATATGCAATTATCAATGTATATATACATAATTTATAACCAAATATACCTGATTTCATATGGGTTTCAGTTTTTGTTTCGGATCGGTTCCGATTCGATGTTGGTTCTAAAACATTAGAAACTGAGAATCGAATAGAATTTTTCAGTCCTATAATTTTTAGAACCAGTACCAAACCGAAACTTGTATAGAACTAAACCAGAACCGGACCAATATACTCAGTTCGGTTTGGTTCCTAGTGTACAATTCAGTTGTGACAAATATTAACATTTTCCATAAAGGTTAAAATTGTTACTCGATTAGTAAGCGTTTTAGTTACTTATCCATGAAAATGACACGTTACTGTCATTAAATATATTTCTTTTCGCCACTCATTTCAATTATGACACCTTAACAACGTTTAAAATCTATTTCAAATCATTTAGAGTCTAATTTAACTTTACGAGATCGTTAATATAAGAGTTAGTCACACATGGAATTTGAATGAACATTGCTTAGAATGGAAAATCAAACAACCTTTTTTACAAACGGTACATCAAACTACTTGAAAGAAATAAAACCAGATAATCAAATCCATCTATCAACAACCAAGTTTTTAGACGTGAAATATTGATATGTCGTTATAAAAATGGCAAAGAAGTTGGCAATAGTTTGCGGAGATATTCGTAATACTTTTAAAGAGTCGGAACACACAAAAGATGTCATTTTGGAGTAATATCTATGCATAAATTATTGAAAGATCTTTCTACACTAAATTTCTTATATATACACATATTTTATCTTTGAGAAATGACATTTTCCTTGAAATAGTAGTTTGACTTTCATGTGCTTAATATTGTTTTTATACCCACACGTATGTACGTGCAGTTATCTGTCGATTTAGATGTATTTTATTGAATACTCGATCCATCCAGCTGTTTGTTTTGAATATAACAATTAAATTAATGCATATATAATACATCAAATGTGTGTATTATTATTATATAAAAGTAGGCTAGTCCACGTAGGCATAAAAAGTCAAAAATATGTTAACCTAAGTTACAATGGAGATAACAATGGAAGGAGAATAATGATGACTAATCACAATTCCATTTTGACTTCTTTGAAATGGTCCATTATTTAAATTAAATACAAAGTATAAATATTTATTTTTTCTGTCTATAAATAATTAAATATTAATTTTTTAAAAAAATATTAAAATATAATAATTTAATATTTAAATATAACAAAAATATAAAATTTATATTTTTAAATATAACATGAAAATAAATTTTATATATTTATTACATCTAAATGTTAAAATGTTATATTTTAAAATTTTTTAAAAAAATATGTTATCTAATTATTTGTAGAGGAAGTATATTATATTAGGAATAAATTCGTCATACTGAACACTATAAAATAATTGAATTACCTAGTCAAACTCTAGTAATTCACAATTGTTGTACCATTTGTTGAAGAATTGATAATGTATTTACAACCGAGGTGGTGGTAACATATGCATCTAAAATGGTTTGTCAAGATCGATTACATAATACCAAAATGGTAAAATGCACTTTCTTGGGGCATTTTAATGCCAAAAGGGGTCAATCGAATTAACAAGAATCAATCACTTCATTCGAAGAGAATTTTGGCATGAGTCTCGATGCAGACAGTCTGTATTGTAAATAATATGTAAGTAGCATTGAAAATTCTCAAAGAGGCCACAATATGTACAGATCCTGAGATAAGGTTACCTGTTCTCCCCGAAACATTTATGTACCAAAATAAAATCCTTAATGACCTCCGATACCAAAGTAAAATCCTTAAGCTAAGTTACAATGGAGATAACAATGGAAGAAGAAGAATAATGACTAATCACAAATCCATTTTTGACTTCTTTGAAATAGCCCATTATTTAAATTAAGAAATACAAAGTATAAACACTTACTTACTCCTTCCACAAATAATTATACATCACGTTTTGTTGAAAAATCTTAAAAAATAATAATTTAATATTTGGATAGAACAAAAAATATCAAATTTATATTTTTGAACATAACATAAACATAAATTTGATATGTTTGTTAAATCGAAATGTTAAAATGTTCACTACAAGAAAATTCATAGTGGAATTAATAAAAATTGTTGTAAAATAGATTTTTGTTGCGCAATCACATTTAATTCATTGCCAATAATATTTTATTGAAGTATTTAGCTTTTTCATAAATAATTTGGATTGA
>MKEJ01104493.1:0-18387 GCA_001753735.1 Embelia ribes
TATGATTTTATAAATTTTAATCCAAAAAATTGAATTAGTCTAAATATATAGGATTTTCAACCAGTCTGAATAATTTAGAAATCATTTAGGCGCAGTTATAGAATCTGACAAACTCCAAATGGCATCCTAAGTAGAAATAAACCAAATTAAAAATATCAATTATTTTGTAGACAGGCTAAATTGAAACTCATCTTTTAGGATAATTAAGGAAGTAAACTAATTTATTGGATTCCCATTTAGTCAAGACTCTTCATTATTATTGTTAAATTTTGTTAAAATTTACAATTGCAAATTCAATAGTAGCTTATCAGTCAAACTTTCTCCGTTTTGAGACAAATTACGGAACAATTAGGAATAAGAGTACCTTAAGTAATTTAGTAATAAAAAGTGAACTCCGGCGATAGGGTAGCACAATTCAAATTTTCCCAAGATTTCCATTACGTTTAGAAGTTCTCGAGAGATTCAATACTCGGATACTTACCGAAAAAACTATAATAGTACCTTATTACACTTGCTAAATAAAAATCTGCACGTTTATATTCAACTATCAATTTGTAAAAACATTCCCAAGAAACTTTTGAAGTGTTCGTCTATTGTTATTGTTCCTAAAAATTGTTTTATGCCGTTGATGCTTTGTACGAGTTATGTCCAATATTGTATGTACTCAAAACATGAGCAATCAGAGATGGATACACGAATTCATCCCTATTTCTGGTCCATTGAAGGATAATCAGCACTAAGGAGTAACCTGAAAGGGAAAAAAAAATCCTCTTTGCTCTAATATTCTTCTCTTAATAAGCCTCCTTATGGCTTAACCTTACATTTTGAACCTAAAGGATAAATGTTTGGAAAATCAAAAATGTGTTTCAGCAAAATAAGTGAAATTACATGCCGTGAATCGTACACCTAAAAGGCTAAAACAATGATTTGGCAAAGAAGTAACTACAGTTGCCTATCGTTCCTCAGAGTTGAATTTGTTCCAAGCTGCCTGTAAATAATTCACATAAAATAAAATGAAATAGATAACTCAGCCATGGCATGTGAGGCAAGAAATTCAGAAGCAAAATGAAGAAAATGAAAATTGGACTTCATGTCCACAACATATTTCCCCAGAAAACTACCTCGCAAATCATAACCCCGAAGTTCAATTTATTGAGAATCAAATATTTACTAAGATAAGTAATGAGCAGGGGAAAAAATTCAATTCGTGCTTTACTTTCAAGTAACAGCTATCAGTAATGTTAGATCGTCATCGTTCCTAAAAGCTAAAGCTGTCCCCACGAAGGTTAATTATTTTCAGAACACATCGTAAACTAGTAGTAAAAAGTGTGGAGGACAAAATGCACATACCTTCAGAAGATCAAACACCTTTTCACATACATATTTTTGCTGAATACCAGCACCCCGTTGCTGTAACTTGTCAGGGTGAACACATAAAGTTGCTTTACGGTAAGCTCTTTTTACCGCTGCTGAAGTTATAACTTCAGTCAAAGGAATTGGCTGCCAACCACTATCTGGGCCAAGAATCTACAATGAAGAAAAAATAATATATAGTGATCCAAAAAGTGAAAGAACATACGTGTTTTATGTTTATAGAAGCCTCAAATTCAATTCTTATTTAATATAGATATAGATGCCATAATAGCTAATTGAGTAGAAACTGAGGTTATGTTTGCGTACGTATTGCAGTGTTGACAGCAATGCACGCAGGTTGCCTTCTTTCCCGCTCGACCATCTCTTTACTTCAACATCTAAACCTTCAGCTAATCTCTGCAGGCATGTACTGATATCAGTAGCAGAATGCAAAATGCAGTTCATGATTATAATAATGATACCATGCAATGAAGTTACATTTCTCTCGGCTAGCTCTCTTTGAGCAAGGAGGTCACGCATATTCTTCTCTTCTAGGGCTTTTGCCTGAAAATTGAGATTTTTTTAGTATGAAAGCTTCAAAAACTATCAAATTTGGGGATTAAAAGAGAAAGTTCATACTGCGCGCTGAGCAGTTCTTTGATGCCTCTCTAGCCTAGCTTTGCATCTTTGAGCTGATTCAACTTCAACTCCTACAAATCATTGTGGTAAGAGAAGCTTCATACAGAAACTTAGTAGACAATGCGGAAAAAAATGTCATGGCTGATGCAACAGTATATCCAGTCTTTACCTTTCCGGAGGAAACAAAAATCTAGTCTTTAAAAGAGCTCGAATAATATAACACAAGTTTATCCCTAAGTGCATGCAGTCCGGGGAAACTTGGGATACATAATTCAGCAAATCATCAATAATCAGAAAAGGCCACTGGTGATATTTCGAACGTTCCAAGAATTTGGTTGTTGCAATTTGAAACGAGCAACCGAAGTGGAGTTAGGGAAACTCGAGAAAAATAACATATTCTAGTCTTCACATAATACATAAGTGAACTATATGGCAAAAAGTTCAAAACGACAAGCTATTGGAAAGTTCTGCATACAACGTACCACCATGAACCGAGGAATAAGCATTCATTGACCCATTAGTAGACCCAACACCCTGCCATGAGTCCTGCAAATTCCACAATTCACTATTTCAATTATATAACTATTTTATGAAAACACAAACTGCTCAAAGTATTTCATACACTTTTTTGTTCCAAGAATGTCTCTCACCTTATAGCTTTATAGCAAAAATCATCATGCCCAAATTTGAAATTTAATTAATCTTAACTTCCACATTTTTTATCATCAAGAGATACAAGCACATCTTTAGAAATTTAAGTTGATGATTATCAAATTAACAAAAAATAGATTTAAATAGATTACAATAATACGAAGCATATTTTTAAAAGATAATACTACTATATCTTTAGAGATTTATGTTAGTAATTATTAAATTAATAAAAGATATATTTAAATAAATTATAATAATACGAAATATATTCAATACTTATTTAATACTCTCACTCACAGTATATTATATTCAATATATATTTGATACACGTTAACTATTATATAAACCAGTGTTGTAAAAACCCACGTTTATATAATCGAGAGGGTCTCAATTGATTTATATAGTTACATAAAGGAATAAAGATATTTCGCAAGTACAAAACTTATAAATCTAATATTAGTTCTAAGATTACTTGGAGAAAAGTTCAGCTAATCATTTTTTATACATTTATATAGCCAACATAAACTATCAAAATTATTCATATTATTCAAGAGAATAAGTATGGAGCAATCTCATTCTATCTTCATGTGATTAATTTTTCTAAATTAGTTATCACATCTTCAAATAAAAATAAAAAGTGTTGTTAAGGTCTAACTCAATTAAAAGGACACACATCACACGAACTTAATAAATTTTGAACTTAATATATAATTTATATAAATATATAGGATATTTGACTCATTTATGTTCTAATTAAACGTTAAAATTTTGTTTACAATAAAGTTTGTCTTATAGTATATATATTTAAGAAAAAGTATTTTCTTATATGAAACTAAATAAGAAAGCATGATGTCTACAATATACACAATATAATTTGAGTACTTTTTTATTTTTATTTTTGTATAATCAGTGAAAAGTATAATATGATAGTAAAAATGTACTCCCTCCGTCCACAAATAATTGGACTAATTTCTATTTTAGGTTGTCCAAAATTAATTGGACACTTTCTATTTTGGTATAGTGCAATCATTACATAATTTGGTTATTGCTACTATTGTCCTTTTAGTAATTATTAGATACTCGAATAAGATAAAAATCTATATGAAAAAATTGTCATTAATATCTCATTTGAAATTTAAAACTCACTTTTTGAATTTTGCATAAAACTATGTGTCTGGTTAGATGATCTAATTATGTGTAGACGGAGGGAGTATCACTTAAGTAAAGCAAAAAAGAAAAAATATTCATTATGCCAACTTTTTTGGTCAATTACCGAAAAATTAACTTTTTATAACAGCCGTAATAAATGAGTTCAACTACTTCAATTCTTTAGGTGCTTCTATGTGAGTAATAAGTGGTAAGAGAATTAAAAATATTGACTGGTGAAAAAGATCTTGGAAAAACTATAATTTTCTAAAGCATCTATATTTACAAAAATAGATAGCATTCTTACAAATACTATCTATTTTAGAAAGTGGACTAAGAGCATTTCACAACATCATGTACAAATCTCCTATATAAATTTGACTATATAAGGAGCTATACATGTGTTATAAAAGTTCTTATACAAATATGGCACGTTAAGACCTTATATCCCCACTGTCTAACTTATTAAAATATTAATTTTCTTTTAATTGTATTTATCATTTTAATTCATTCACTTTGTCTTTGTTGTTACCATGGCGGAATTGGACTATCGATTATTTGATTGGGGGATATCTGTAGCTCCGATTATGGGAGGCTCATATCACCTTTGTAGCTTTGGATCCAGCAGTGGCTGGGTGGGTGATGGCAGATATACACAAATTTGATTATGAGAGGCTCATTCCTAATCTGGTAGTGACGGCGATTGGAGAGTGGCAATATCAATAACCTAAATACCCAATCAACGGGTCTGGTTGGGGGAGCTAATATTTGAGGCTTTATTGGAGGAAAAAGGAGAGGAAAAGATATTATTCCCAATTGTAGAGAGAGAGAGTGAAAATGTGAGCATGAATAGAAAGGAGAGAGTCACAGGCTTTGTCTAGCAAATAAAAAAATATTAAAAGTTTATTTCTTGATGCTACAATGATCATATAAGTTTATAGAGAAAACTCAAAAATTGTACAATTGTTTAAACATTTTATATCCTTGGAGAAACTTTATAAATTTTATACTTGCACGGGATCTTATAAAGGTGGTTGTGGATGATCTAAGTTTTGGGACAAGCCAAAATAAAAGAGGACTAAAAAGTAGGATGTAAGGAATACAAATATAAGAATTGTACGTGCTAATATATATTGGATAAAAAATAAAATAAGAATTTAGAAGTACCACATTCACGCTGATAGTGGAGAATCGAGTGATGAGTTCTTGGGCCTCAGTCAACCGCGTATCCAAGACTTGGAATGCATGCAAAAAGGGCTCACAAAAATCGCGAAATTTGGCAGCAATTGCTTATGCACATGGATTGCCTAGACTAGCACAATCAAAATTAAGTTCGATATGTCCCATTTCTGAAGGGAGAGGAGTGCTTTTAACCAATTCATATGTATTGCACGGAATTTTAAAGAAAGTTGCTACAATATACCTTCAAAGAGGAAATAAAGTAAGCTGTTGAAATAATGTGAAGTTTTGTGGCAAGAGAAAATTGAAATGTACAATGTCAAACGAAATTGTTGAAAAGATCATTCTATTAAGAGTGGACCAAATCTTATGAAATAAAAGTAGTTCAAGCTAGAGAAGATCCCATAGCAATCAGTTAACGACCAATAATAGAGGGAATTGGGTTTCTGATAAATGATGTGGCTTATAGATTACTCCGTTGAGTAACATATGGGACAAATTGGCTAAGGGTAGAATGACGTTGATGCAAAGAAAAGTTATGAGGTAATCCATTTACAATTAAAAGTTATTGGAAAAAGCGTAATTGTAGAAGAGGTGAAAGTTGCCAAAGGAAATACTAAGGCAGGAGGTGTGGAATGTTCATATTGGTATAAGCGAATAACCATGATACGGTAGAATGAAGTGAGAAAAAACCTTTGCTGAGTGTCCAAATCAATTTGTCGATGCTCCAAAGATGAATAAATGAGGTAGATCTTTGGTTACAGACCAGAAAGGGGCGACATGAAGGAGTTTCTGAATATTCTATGGCATGAATACCTCCGACAAGAAAATCTAGAATCTTGAACTCCATTGAATGAGAAGGGAGTAGTGTACTACGATAATCGTACTCTTTTCAAAGTGTCAAGGGAAAAAGCCAAAGACCATGACAGAAACTTAAATATGAGTCCAATCCCTATTGTCAATGCTAACATTGACGTAGTTTCGGTAACATTGAATGAATGTTTTTCCAAAGCAGTAACCCCCAGCTCTGAAAGTTCCCATGAAATATTGAAGAAGCTGAAAAATACTTAGCCTACATTTGTTGTACCCAAATAAACGATTTGTAGTCCATAAGGGCTCTGCTTGCCGAAGGCATTGGCGGTTTAACCCAATCAATGTTTGACACACCTTTTAAGTTGTGTCACCTCACCGTTGTTCCC
The DNA here is from genome assembly GCA_001753735.1 of Embelia ribes. Lineage (NCBI taxonomy): Eukaryota > Viridiplantae > Streptophyta > Magnoliopsida > Ericales > Primulaceae > Embelia > Embelia ribes. The sequence continues at coordinate 6,168 of MKEJ01104493.1, forward strand.
CATCGCACACTATTTTTACTTCTCTTAATATTTTATGCACCCTACTATACCTAAAAGTTCCCCCTCTCTCCAATGTCTCTCACAAACTATCAAGTCATTACGGCTTGTTTAAGTTTTAAGCCCTATGGTGTGACATAGCTCCTCTACATCGATCATATCACCGCCACCTTCGAATATAAATGTCTTTTTTTTCACTCACCATTTGTCTTTAAAAAGTCTGTCCATCTATCACACTCCCAGGCGAGATTCCCTCTCATATGTTAATTACATTACAAGGCTCATCTTCACAATCAATGGAGATCTTTGATCCTATCGAATCCTCCTCGGAATTTAGTGTTACTTGGGTCGAACCCACTAACTTACCGAAATCCGCAAGGGACATTGAGTCTGAGAGTTCCTTACAGCCCTCATTTGGAAGAGTCCCTGATAGGTTTGAAGTCATCACCACTTCTATGCCTTCAATTTGATCCATTATTATCGTGAAGAATACCAACTCTTACACTCAGGACAACCTGTTAATAGATGTCGTGGATCATCCACTTATGTCGCTCTCCACAAAGAATGACGAACCAGATACTGGACTCAGGTTATTTTTATTTCCTTCGTACCACAACATGCATGGATTCTATCATCCCGATTCCATTGATCGATTCATAATACAATTTCAATAGGTACTCAAACCGGAGCAATATGAGAATGTATGAATCGCTTGACAGCTTCATCGATTCTGTATCCTTCTACTCCGTCCACAAACGCCAATCTTTTCTCTCGTGACCGAGCCACAAGCAGTTTACTCGTAGCTCACTGCCGCCTTCTCTCCCAACGATGAAAGAATATATCCAATGCAAGGAGATTAGTTTAGTTTAGTTTATCCAGCTCGCGATCCTCGAACAAAGTAGTGGCACTACTTTGGCTTAAGATCACAGCTTGGATTGTAGGCCTGCATTGTTATCTATAGTCAAAATATTATTCAAAGACATCCTTTAACAATCTTGATATTATTGGATGCTCAAATGGATGGTATGGGCAATTTGGAAAAAAAACCTAAATGATTTAAGCAATAGGTTTCTCGCATGTTGTTTTGTGGCGGCGACAGTTTGGGAATATATAACCTTCCTTGTTTTGGATGAAAATTGGTTCTCATTTGAGCTTATATTTTCAACAAATATAATACTAAAATAACAGGGAATATTTTGAAAATTTTTAGAGTAAGAATTTGTGAAGATAAAGTTTTATTTTTGATAATCGACCGTATAGATATTTGATGATAGGATAATTGATTATTATTTATTTGGGCTATTCGTTGTGCATCCAGATTTTTGTTTGAGTATTCCTTATTGTTTTATTTTGTGGTTTTACTCTTGTATCTATTTAAGATTATATATCGTATATACACGAGATGATTTTGATTGTATTATCTTTATTGGTTGGTGAAGTATTTTGGTGAGTGTGTAATCCCGTTGATTTTTTACTCCCTATTTGGAGAGAATTTTTTCACTTTATATTGTTGTGTCGGTTGTATTTTTTTGTTTTTTTGTTCTAATTGTTGTTTATGCTGCCTAACTAGATTTACACAAAATTCGGAAGTGACCTTATCGAGCTTGATTGTTTCATTGCGTATTACTCTATAAGAGTATTCCCAATAAGGGGTATCAAAATTGGGATGGAACTCTTGTGTGTTTGATACCAATAAGTTGTATCAGAGTTTTGGTCTTGTTCATGGGAATTTTGAGTTTATGTGTAAATGAAGAAGTGACAATAACTAAATGAAGTTTTGACACAAGATATACTAGGAAAAATTGCACCTATTTGGTTATGTATAGGTGAAACTCTTCAGGTTGGTGGCAACAATTGTCAGGAAGATGTTACTTTCAAGGGAGTAATGTTGGATCGATTTGAGTTTACTATTTTTAAGAATTTTGCGTTGAATATAAAGTCACTTGGTTAGTGCCATTAGTGATATTCTTCTTGGGTGCTTCGCTTGATGATTTGTGTTTCTTCATTAGCTACTGTACCGAGTATTGTTTCGGTGGAATGAATAAAAATTTGGGTTGCAAAGACAATGGTTGATAGGTATTTCACGTATGTTTATACTAGGCCACCTTGTTAGTATTTAAGGAGCAACTTGACTAGTTGTCGGTGCTCGTTTGATGAAAGCCAAAATTTCCAAGTTGTTGGTGATTGGTGACGAAAACCATTTGCGGGTTGTTGGAGCTCCATGGGATAAATTGTCAAATTTATTGGTGCTTGTGAAAGGAAAACCAATATTGTGAGTTGATTGGATCTCGAGAATAAAAGTCCAATTGCGATCCTAATTGTTGGAGCTCATGAGGAAAATAGTCAATTTTTGGATTTGCGAGTTGTTGGAACTCAAGGATATAATAACCAACTCTGGTGATTTGTTTGGTGTTATGATTGACATGCATCTCTCCCACTTATCGGAATGGGAGATTTGTTGGTCTACCTCCAAGTACGATGACTTGTTTGACCATATTTAGATGCTGGGTCCTTGTTTGAAAGGAAAGAAAAAAAAGATATTGTGCAAGTTTTTGTTAGTTTGGAGAAGATACAAGGACAATGATATAATTTTGGCTAAGGCTTAATTAAAAAGCCTTTTGTTTCTATTGTGTGAGGTGGCAGCAGCACCGGCTTTTGCTCTATTGGGCTGCTTCGGTGATTTTAGATCACTTTTGGATTTATATTTTTGGAAAAATATATATAAATGTTAGCCTTCGATTTTTTTTTGGTCCCATGCCAATTGGGAGAAGGTTTTGATATTCACTCTTTATGGTTACCCTAATTACTAATAATGGAAGATAATATTTTGATATTTTTAGAGTAGCACTTTGTGGAAATAAAGTTTTGTTTTTGGGAATTGGCCATATAGATCTTTGGTAACTAACTGCGGAATTGACAGTTGTTTATTTGGGTTATTCTTTGAATATTAAGATTTTTGTTTTGATATTTTTATTGTTTTATTTTGTGATTTTAGTCTTATATCTATTTGATATTATATCCCTCCCATATATACGAGGTGATTTTAGTTATATTATCTCTATTATTTAGTGAATTAATTTGATGAGTGTGTGGACCCGTAGATTTTTTGCTATCAATTTGGAGAGATTTTTTCTACATTATATCGTTGTGTTGGCTGTAATTTTTTATTTTGTTATAGGTGTTTATTCCCTCCGTTCTTTTTTAACTGTCCATTTAGACTTATGCACAGTAATTAAGATAATGATTAGTAAATATGAGATGTCCAAAAATACCCCTAATAAATACAACTAACTCTTATTCTTATCAATGAAAATTATTATTACACTAACTCTCTTTATTATTTATGTAAGGGCAATTTAGATAGTTTACCAATTTTATACATTGGAATTGTGAAAGAGATATTTATTTAAGAATTTTTTAATTTTACTAGGAGAACACTTAAAAAAGAACGCATGGAGTATTTTATCTCGTCAAATTTATATATAATTTAGGAACAATCTTATCCAATTTAATCGTTCCATTGTGTATTACTAGACAAGAATAAATACATTCAGTATATATAATTTACGTACAGATAATTTTTGTAGTTAGTAATCCAAACCTATTGGAAATCATGTCTGCAACTCCGAAAATTATATGAATTTATGTTCGTGAGTGTGTGGATATGAAGCAAAATGTGGGATTCGTACTTGGTCCATACACATAGGTATGTGAGAGGTGGAGCGGGTCGAATCTAACTATGTCAATCGCCTTCTTTGACATATCAATCTATTGGCATTCGATGCCCATCGTATACAAAACAGGATTTTGGACACAATCCCGACTCCTACCTGGCAGCTGCATATGCCGATATGGGTTGGACCCACAGGCTTTGCGGATAAACCCGCAAAATTGCCGATCAATTAAAAAATCCTGCTCTCTTTTAATGAGCATTTAAAAAAAAAAAACAATTTTCCATATTGTGAATGAAGGGCATATTTGGAAAATAGTTTATTAAACATCTAATTCAACTACGTTAGTTAAATTTTTTTAATTGCTTATCAAAAAAAAAATATTACACTACTTTCTAATATTTATATATATATTTATAAAAAAGCAAATCAGTCTATTTAAGTAGCAACAACCAGTGTGTAAAGAAATTAAGGTTAGGCGGCTGGTGCCTTTGTTTTTGTTGCTAGGACACGAAATCACTTGAATTGAGTGAAAGCCAGCAAAACCCCAACCACTCCAACGCGTCCAACGTCACTTTCTATTTTCCGACCGCCCCTTTTCTATAATCTCAATTTCATAAGAAACCCACTACATATTATTAAAAAATATCATATAATAATCTTTACCCATAAAATATTTGCAAACCTTATGTTGATATTATAACTAACTTTATAGCTTTATTTATACTATTATTGTACCTTCAACTATACTTGCATATTTTATACTCCTATATGGTTTTAGTCTTCCCCAACAATGCTCACCCAATTCAGGTTCTTAACCGTTTATGCCCACCTGGGAAATTCCAAATTTTGAGAGATACCCAATTAAAAGTTGGGGCTTTATTTCATTTTCTAGTGGGTTTTGGTATTAATTGTTTGGGTTTTGTGTGTGATTGGAAATTGGGTTAGGATTTGTTTTTTTTTTTGGTATTAATACATTAAACCTTCCAAAAAAAAAAAAGGGTTAGGGTTTGGTTGAAGAGGTGATGTGCACAAGTGCTTGATTTTGTGGGGTAGTGGTTTTTGTTTAGGTGATTATTTTTATTTTTTTGGGTGATTGGAAATTGGGTTAGTGTTTGGATCAAATAGAGGAGATGTGGAGAAGTGCTTGATCTTGTGGATGCTCAATTGAATAAAGTGATTATTTACTGAAAAGAAGATGACTTGTTGCTTTGGTCGACACAAGTCTGGGACTCATACAGAAGGTAACACAATTTTTTTGTCAATAATATACTCATTTCGGAATAGGAACAAAAAAAAATTACATTCTTTGATTTTCCTCAATTTATGTTAGTTTGTTAATTGTCCTGCATCAATATATATTAATCTACCCAGTGGTTTACAAGGAGCTGTGTTTCTTCCAATATTGGGTTCTTTCATAGGAAGGTATACGGGCTCTTAACATGGTATCTGAGCGGACTATCGGTGATAGGATTTTTTTATCTCCTACCCGCTTATTATAATCCACGAAGTATAATAAGTTTACTAGTTCAAGTGTTAAACAGAGTTCCAGTGCTTAAACTGCCTAATTATTTTTGAAGATCTTCGGTGCCTAAATGTGCAAGGTGTTTTCTTAAGGGGCTTGTGATATTGTGTTTTGTGAAATATAAATAGTGGTGTTGGAATATGAGCATAATACTCCAGACATAGTTGCTATGTTGTGTGGCTTGGAAATGTTGGTTGTAGTGTTCTTGTGGACGTAAGGGTAGGTAGGCTTGTTTGCCATGATTTACGTTGATGCCCCGTTTGCTTGTCACATGATTTTGTATATGTGCTTATTGGAAATGATTAGATAAGCCTAATTTCTTATTTTCTTAAAATCGTAGATTTCGACTTCCCATTAGTTGCCATGCCTCACCACTGTATTCCATGGGATTCTGGAGATCTTGGCATGGTCCTTTGACTTGAGTATTTAACATTAAGACCTCACATTTTCACTTCCTGTGATGTTAGGGACGAACTTATGAATTTGCGAGTAGCGGTACAACCACCCCCATAATTTTTTTAGGCTAAAATTTTTAGTGTAAAATTTTTTATTTGTAATTTGTAATTTTTATTTTTTTATTATGTTGGTTCATCCACGTGATGTTACATTAACTAATTAATCCGATTTTTGTGTACAAGCATATCAGCTTTTACTTTGTCTAGGTTTTGAATGTTTCATCGCTTTGTTTAGAATCTCTTGTGCAATTGAAAACCATAGTGACAAGCTATGGCATCTAGTTGTGCATAAGCATCTCTGTGTGCATTGTGCTAGGTCCTGTTGGCTTGGCCTATGCAATATAACCTTGAATAATGATTTTGTGTCAAGTCTATATTCGCAGCTTAAACTACTCGAGTTCATAATATTTTTCTTGCATAAAGGCGGAAACTTGTAAAATTTGATACGGTGACTACCTTCTCTAAAATTCCAACATTTGGAATACCCAATACCTATCCCGGATCTAGATTTTTCTTCTTTTGTATGCCTTAGTTCTGAGAATCAATATTTATTCCTTTCCCAATATATTCGGCAATATCTTGACTGGCTTCTGTTTTTTGGCTTGTTTAGAGATCGCTACCTACAACGTGAGACTTTTTTCTTACAATGCATTAAGATCAGCAACAAGAGACTTTCATCCATCAAACAAAATCGGCAGAGGTGGTTTTGGTGTCGTCCACCGGGTAAGATATGGACGGAATTTTATGTATGTGCATATGTGTGTGTGCGTGTGTTAACTTGTACGGTTTTATTTATTTGTATGATCGCATTTTGATTGTTGGTGAATACAGGGAGTCTTAAGAGATGGTACTCAAGTAGCTATAAAAAGCCTATCCGCTGAGTCGAAACAAGGGATCAAAGAATTTCTGACAGAGATGAATATGATCTCAAGTATTCACCACCCAAACCTTGTTGAACTGATTGGATGCTGTGTCGAGGGCACCCACAGGATTTTGGTGTATGAGTATCTTGAGAACAATAGTCTTTCCAGTGTTTTACTAGGTAAATTTTGAATTACATTTAAATTGGATATACGGTATTTTAAATTCTATGTTGTTAACTTACAACTTAGTGTATAAAAATTCAGAAAAAAAACTTATTTTAATTTGAGGCAAATGTTGCATTAGATGTTTCTCGAACCATTTTTTGGGACAAAAGCCATTAAAAGTGATGTCGCTTGTTTGTGGCGTTGTTTGAACAAAAACCTTTTCTTCCTGCCTCATTGTGTGTATTTCCTAAAATAAATTGTAAGGTCTATTTCATTTTTGGTGTTTTTGTGGCGGGGGTTTTTCCAAGAAGTTGCATGTGTGCTAGTATTTATTCAATATTTTAACCAAGTGACCACAGGTTTAGAAACATCATGGCATAGCTGAAGTGATCCAGCAGTTAGGGGCCGAAATGAGATTAGGTGTAGAAATTTAACGTAGAAAATGTTGTTCATCCTTCTGAACTGGTCCACTTCATAGATTCTGTATATGTTTAGCCGAGGTGCTTATGCTAATGTGATGAGATGTTATGTTTTTGTTCCTTTGTTTCAGGTTCAAAAGCTGATTCTGTTATTCTCGATTGGTACAAGAGGGCTTGTATATGCAGGGGTACAGCTTCTGGCCTTGTTTTTCTTCATGAGGAAGCCGAACCGCCTATTGTGCACCGAGATATAAAGGCCAGCAATATATTACTCGATGGGAATTATCATCCTAAAATTGGAGATTTTGGCCTCGCAAAACTTTTCCCGGATAACGTCACTCATGTCAGTACGCGAGTTGCTGGAACAGTGTAAGCCCAAGTTTTGGGACTCCGCATAAAACAAAATCAGTAACTTGTAATCTTATGGCCTGAAAGTTGATTGCAACTGTTGCAATAAAAAAAGATTGCAATTTTCCCAGTTTGCTAATTTTTGTTAATGTATTTGTGGGCTTGGGAATTTAAACCTTTCACAACTTAAGTTGCCACTAAGTTATATGCCCAATGGGATTCTTTGGGTTTGTTTGGTGGAATTTTCGGTCATGATTTTCTTACCTATACTTAAATACAGTTCTTGTAATTTCGTTTTGCAGAGGATACCTAGCCCCCGAGTATGCTTTGTTAGGACAGCTTACAAAGAAGGCAGATGTATACAGTTTTGGGGTACTCGTGCTTGAAATAATTAGTGGAAGGAGTAACAATACGACGGGTTTCGGAGACGATCTCTTGCTTTTGGTTGAATGGGTAGATTGCCAAATTTCTTTATTGACGACTTTTTATTCATGTTTATACAAGTTACAATATAGGCAAGTCATTGTGTTTACATATTTTTGCAGGCATGGAGGCTGAGAGAAGAAGATCGTCTCGTAGAAATCATCGATCCCAAACTAAATGATTACCCAAAAGACGAGGTCTTCAGGTTTATTAAGGTTGCTCTCTTTTGTACGCAAGCGGCTCCTAACCAAAGACCGGGGATGAGGCAAGTGGTGGAGATGCTATCAAAAGAGGTTATTCTTAACGAGAGTTTGTTAACCGAACCTGGATTATATCGGTCCACTAATAGCTCTCAGCCTCAAATATCGCCCTACTCGTCCTCAAGGAAAGGTCAACAATCGTCAAATACTATCGTAACCTCGACCCTGTTGGATAGCAATGATAGCTATCAAAGTGTGACACAGGTTATCCCAAGATGATGCACTCGCAATGTTTAGTACTTTTGTTACCATATTGGCCTTTTTTCCTTTTTTTCGGTTTTTATTTTTATTCCTCGGTAAAGTATAGGTTTTGGTCTCCCTGGATTTATCGTATGAATTAATAGAATTATTAGATCACGTGAAGAATATGTAATGAATATTGCAAATGCTGTTCATTATAGTTTTTGAATGTATATGTATCAATATAATTATACACTTCTGTTTTTTCCTGTGAGTAGATTATGGTTCGCTAACTTATTATTGTGCTTCCACTATATATTAAAAACAATTTTGCATTTTCATGAACAAATGGAACAATATGTGTTTCCAAATTGAGTTAAAAAACTGATCTTTTGGAAAGAAATTACGGGTTTGTTTGATTGCAAAATTTAAGCTCATATTTTTCCGATTTGTTGCTTATAAGTTGGATATTGGTTGTACAGTTTTTAAGGTGGACATTTTTGCTATTTCTGCCCAAAAAAGTTAAAAGCTTTTTTCTGAATGCTTTTTCTCTTGCTTTGGAAAAAGCAGCTTTTTCAATTAACAGTTGCAACCAAATATTTGCAGAACAGGAATTTCTATAGAGGTCAGAGGGGCACAAGAGAAGAAGATGAATAGAGAAGGTATAATGGACTCGTTTGGTTCTATGTTAAAAGTATACAAGTGTATTTTTTTGTTGGAGGTATAAAAATATATTTTCGATTAATATTTATAAATATACTAGCACAACAACACGTGTTTTGCATGTGATAAATAATAAGTTAAATCGAGTATCATTCTTTGTTTTGAGTGCTAATCCCTAAGGTCATATGAAGAAGATTTGTTTTTATTGTTATGACTTATATTCATGATAGGTAACTCAAGTACAATGTAAACATATTCATTTGTCATACAAAATAATATTTGGGACATACAATTTGTTTGATATTTTCATTTTTTTCACTATCTTTTCTTTTATATACTGGTTCTTTTTATATGTTAAAATTTACTAAGTAATAAATTTAACTTGAAAGATGGTCCACTAAAATATTGGAAAATTTATTCTTTTCATTAGACACAATCAATATTAGTTATCATTTTTACAAGTTTGCAAAATGATCACCTTATATGACTGAAATTATCTTTTACTCTTAAACCATGGAAACGTGATGCTATAACAAATTTGGAGCCAAGTATTATTTTCTTCAATTTTTTCAGAGTTGTAATCAAAGTTTTATTCCATGCGAAGCATGCATTTGATACATGATCAAGGTTATCCAAATTAATGAAAAAATAGAGAAAATAAAAGAAGCATAAATTTATAATTTTTTTTCTTAAGATGCACACTATACAAAGTAAGTGAAGTTAGCGTTGTTTAAATGAATAAATGAGTCTCTCATAACCTCATCTAAGCCTTACAAATGTTACCAAATATTTTCTAATCCATTGCAAAAATGATAAGTTTTGAATCCTATAGATTGTACTTTTAATGTTCTTTTGTAAGAATAAAAACTCTGATTTACTAACTAATCCAAGCCTAGAATAAAAATGCTATTATAGAAATACAAATTTAGTATTTCATCCAACATGCACTACCCGATTGACAATCGGTTAAAAATATTTTTCAATTATTTCCAAACCACTATGAAAAGCTTATTTTGCAATATAAAAAGAACTAAAAAAAATTATTTATACATATTTTAGCCTTGGCTAATCAACTTATTAGATATCTATCTTTGAGGATTAAAAAATTATCCTTTTTAGTTCTAATTCAATATAAAGATTAGAACAACTCTTAAGTTATACAATTAAACAAAACAATGAATCAAGGTATTAATATATACCAATCCACTATCACAAATTTTTACCAACATTATCCTTAAAAATACGTATATTTTTGTATATGAGTTCTATTTTCAATGAAAATAATTCAAAGATGATCATTTTGAGTTTTATTGATGAATTCAAAGATAAATTAGAATGTGTGAATAAGAACAAAATACAAAATAAATTAGAATGTGTGAATAAGCACAAAATATAGAATTTATTATTAACATATATATAGACTCAAATGTAGTGGACAAATATAACAACCTAAAAGATGAAAATAAGATATATCAATGACTTCACTTAAAACCAATAAGATATTAAAATTCTAATCAATTGGTTTGTTAGTTTGACCTATGAATTAGTTCTAAATAGAAAATGGCTATATGAAGATGCATGAAAACATATCTTAAAAACAAATCTCTAAATTAAGCTATAGATAATAACAAATGGTTAGGAGAACTAAGAATAAGTAATACCTAAAGATTCTTCACAATTTCTTACACATGCCTTAATCGTGGTACATGATAGAGGTGCAATATAATATAAATCGAAAAAGGGAAATAATAATCATAAATAGGACAACAAATATCGAAAGGTCACATTTGGGTCTAGCGAATGTGACATGTTTGAGATTATAAAGAAAGAGGAGTTACAAATTAATTTTAGTAGCTAAATACTTTAATAATTTTTTATGCACATGTAAACCAAAATACACAACCGTTTCATGGTTCATCATATTCCAAATTTCCAATTACTTCCCTATGCATGGTAGAATGATAGAGGTTATGTACAACGTACATTAAATTATCTATTTAATTTATGCACTTTGATGGAGTTAATTTTTAAAAAGTCAGAGTATTTTATTATCCTTCATCCACGTAAAATGCATGTCTTATTGTGTAAAGATTTAAGTGGGGTAATTATGGGAGTAAAAATGGAGAAAATATTGGGGGTTCAATTCTCTTTTTAAGTAGGACAAAAAGATAATTATGTTTAAAATAAATATAAAAAATTATAATTTTTTGTACTGAAAGCAGTATAAATTAATTGGTACGTAGTAATGTAAACCGTAAAAAAAAATTACTTTTTCTGAAAAAAGATTAAGATTTATACTTATGAAAAAATATATTTTTAGCCTAAAAAATATATTTTTTCTGACTATATCAAATACATATTTTTACTTTTAAGCAAAAAGTCTAGAAATATACAACCATGATGCCAACCAAACAAGCCCATCTATATCAAACTATCCACTCAAGACTAAATTTTACATGACAAAATTACAAGCAAATGTCTGCATTTTGTACATCTTAAATTTAGCATCTTCTTTTTCCATACAAATATGTTTCTGAACAGCATTTGTTTGATATTTTTTTTTTTCACTATCTTTTCTTTTATATACTGGTTCTTTTTATATGTTAAAATTTACTAAGTAATAAACTTAACTTGAAAAATGGTCCACTAAAATATTGGAAAATTTATTCTTTTCATTAGACATAATCAATATTAGTTATCATTTTTACAAGTTTGCAAAATGATCACCTTATATGACTAAATTATTTTTTAATCTTAAACCATGAAAACGTGATGCTATAACAAATTTGGAGCCAAGTATTATTTTCTTCAATTTTTTCGGATATGTAATCAAAGTTTGATTCCATGCGAAGCATGCATTTGATACATGATCAAGGTTATCCAAATTAATGAAAAAATAGAGAAAAGAAGAGAAGCATAAAAAGCAATTTTTTTTATAATTTATTTTCTTAAGATACACACTATACAAAGGAAGTGAAGTTAGCGTTGTTTAAATAAATAAATGAGTCTTTGGTAACCTCATCTAAGCCTTACAAATGTTACCCAATATTTTCTAATTCGTTGCAAAGATGATAAGTTTTGAATCCTATGGATTATACTTTTAATGTTCTTTTGTAAGAATAAAAATTCTGATTTACTAACTAATCCAAGCCTAGAATAAAAATGTTATGATAGAAATGCATATTTAGTACTTCATCCAATATGCACTACCCGATCGACAATCGGTTAAAAATATTTTTCAATTATTTCCA
>MKEJ01104498.1:0-10865 GCA_001753735.1 Embelia ribes
CATAAATCTCACACACGACTCACCGCATCTCACAATACTCACAAAACTCACAACATACTCACCACAAGCTCACCGGAAAATAATTTTTCTAACAGAGCGCTGCCCCGCACCGCGCAAGGGGCGACTCCCCCTTGGCCCCCGCTACTTGATTGGGCAGATCAAACCCCGCATCGTAGCGGCAACAAAAGTTGTGGCATGTAACTACAATGCAATTTGAAAGAAATACACCTCCACGTACGTTCTCACCACACGTATAGAAATAATACCACAATTCACGACACCCATAATGGCCTCACCCTAGGTTCAATAATAATATTATAATGTATTAACATGTTTGCTACCATATTCGCCTTCCTCGGATGATACTCAAGATCAAAATTATATTGATCTAAGTACTCCATTCAACACCGTTTCCTCATTTTCAAGTCCAGTTGTGTGAAAATACAATTGAGGGACTTGTAATCTGAATAGACTTCAAACTTTTCACCGTACAAGTATTACATACCAACACTTCAAGGTAAACACCACCGTCAAAGTTCTAGTCATGATTCTTCAATTACCTCGATGCATAGACAACCACTTTCCCAATTTGCATAAGAATACACCTGAAACTCTCTTTCAATATGTCACAATATACAGTATATCCGATACCCTACTCTGGAATGACAAGAAATTGACCTGAGGTTAGCAATGATTTCAACCAAAGGAAATGACTTCTCACATTTAGAATTCCGTTTGAATGCATGTGAGTTGAGTTAATAAAACCACCAAATGAGAAAAATCCTTGACGAACCAACTATAGTAACCCGTAAGGCCCAATAAACTTCAAATCTTAAGCACAGATTTAGGCCACTAGCAACTGGTAACGGCCTCAATTTTGATAGGGTCTACCGACACCCCATTCTCTGAAATGACATGACAAATGAACCGAAAATCCAACAACCAGAATTCACATTTTTAAGAACTTAGCATAAAGCCTATATTCCCAAGGAGTTGCAAGAACGATATGAAGGTATTCGTGATGTGCCTCCTCCAAAAGCGAATAAACAAGAATATCATCGATAAACACTACTACAAAACAATTAAGATAAGGTTAGAATACTCCATTTATCAAGTCCATAAATGTCTTTAAGGCACTGGTAAGATCGAAAGGCATAACAAAGAACTCATGATGCTCGTAACGAGTCCGAAAAGCCATATTTAAAATATCTTCCTTTCGAACCCTCAACTGGTGATTCCTCATACGCAAATCAATATTCAAAAAGAACTTTGAGCCTTGAATTTGGTCGAAAAGATCATCAAATCTTGGCAAAGGATATTTGTTCGTAATAGTTACCCGATTCAGCTTTCGATAGTCAATACACATTCGCATTGACCAGTCTTTCTTTGGCACAAATAAAGTAGGATCGACCCATAGAGAAGAACTCAGACGAATAAAGCTTTTAAGCTTCATATCATCTAAATGTTCCATCAATTTCTCCAATTTTGTTGGAGCCAAATGATAAGATGCAATTACGATAGGTTAAGTACCAGGAATTAGATAAATCGTAAACTCCACCTCTCGTAAAGGCAGAAGTCCACTAAGATCTTCTAGAAAAAAATTAGAAAATTCACAAACAATAGGGAGAAACTTTTCTCCCCAATATACTTCCTCTGAAAAAGTAAGACTAGCTAGCTACCTAATAAACTAGTCCAGGAATGAATATAAGCAAAGAGAGCATGACTCTCTCCTTGATAAACAATAGTAATCATTGTAGAAGTTTTCATCGAAACCCTTCTCCGTTCATAATAGAATACGGCATGGAAATGTGACAGCCAACCCATACCGAAAATCACATCAAAACCTAACATATCAAAGATAATGAAATCATACACATATATATGATCCACAATGAGAAGTTCACACACCTGACAGAAACTATTCATATAAATAATGTCCCATCCCTATGTATCAATGAAAATAGGCTCGTCCAAATGGAAAATAGGTAAATCCAATATTTTAACAAAACGTGATGCAATAAATGAACGTTATTCACCCATGTAAAATAAAGCATAAGCCCAAGTAGATAAGAAAGGTAATATACCTCGAACAACTGAAGGCTTAGCTACCTTTGGTACCTGTGGAATAGTATAAGCACAAGCCTGAGAAGTTTGGCCTTGTTGAAAGCTACCCCGAGTACCAATCCCTTGATATATGCCCTGAAAAGTCCTAGCACCATGATAAGAAGAAGATGATGGAATAGTAGAAGGTTGCTTAGAGACTGCCACCGAGGGAGTATAATGAATAGGTTCACGAGGGCTGCTAGGGGGTCGCAAAACTCTTAGCACAATGAAATTACATATGGCCCTTATTTTTGCAACTGTAGCAAAAGGCTTAAGGGCAAACCGTATGAACATGCCCCTTTGTGACACAAAGATGACACAACAAAGGCAAGGAACAATCACGAGACATATGGCCTGGTTGGTCACAAGTATAGCACTCCGGTCCCTAAATCGTTTATCCCAAAGGTGCTGATCGAGTAGAAGAAGGATGCCCCCTTGAAGATTAAAAAAAGGCCTATTGAGACCTTTTCCTATTGCTACTACCACAAGAACCCGATCCACTACTAATGTTTCCACCACCGTTACGACCTCCCTATTTGCCCAAACTTGTCCCCGAATCACCAGCTGAAGAACCAGATAATTGGCCCGATGTCTTCGGAGGATGAGAACCTTTAATATGCTACCTATAAAGTATGCCCACTTCAAGTTTCATTGTTGTACTCACGCAACATTTATAAGACTTGTGTAAACCCACAAAAACTAGAATATGAATAGAAGGGTGCAAGCCTTTCTCAAACCTTCGGCAACAAAACCTATCAGTAAAAAACAAGCTCCGGTGCATATCAAGAGAAACTCGTAAAAGCCCATTGGTATTGTTGAACTATCATATTCTTCTAAAATTGGTTTGTAAACTCCACTTTTTCCATTCTTTAAGCATGTCGGAGAAAAATTTCTTCAAAAATAGCTCCCCAAGTAATATCATCCTGCCCGTAAACTTCTTCATGGCTTTTCTGCCATTTTTCGGTTTTTCCCTGCAAGTTAAATGGCGCCATTGCCATTATAAGGTCTGCATGACATATTTGGAGCAAAAATCACTTTACTCCCATTAACCATTGCTCAGCCTCTATCGGCTCGGCGTCCACTTTGAAGATGGAAGGGTCTATCATTCAAAAATGCCTTTCAGCCGAGGCTCAAGTATCATCATTCCCTCCCAAACTCAATTCCATATGATTAAAGGCTTCTTCCATGGCCCTAAACATTCTAGAAGACTCAACAAATTGAAATCTTCCTATGTTCCCAACTTCTGGTTGTGGTGAACCATGTGGCGGATCACAAGTTAAGGTTTGGGAGCCTTATTTTTGCCTTGTTCCATGTTCTTTTCGATATTGAGTCCTCAAGTGGTAGAATGTTCTTCATTGCTCGCAACCTTGATCTCCTCCCTTATTTGAGCACATTTATACATTGGTAATGCCTCCTCTTCACCATATTCTCCCAATCTACCTCCCCTTCCTCAAGCTCCTCTATCACCCCAATGTCTACCACTGCGACTATCCCTAACGCATTCCATTTCTAACTCCACATCATAAACAAATGAGAAATGAACTTATTAGACACAAGATGGCATAATAGTAATAATATCAACACTATCATGCATTAACCATACAAGTAAATATAAAGAAACCAAATACGCATTCTGCTATCGTCCCATCAACAAATCCTACTTGCAAGCCACAAAGTTCTACCTAACCTTGTTAGCTCTGATACCAACTTGTCACACCCTGAATTTTGGAAACCTGGGGACGTGAGATAATATAGTGACAAAAGAAAAGAAAAGAAAAGATAACCGAAATATAATAGCAAGAACCGAAAAGAAACCAATGATAATTCTGCACCAATCTTGCTATGAAAATATAACAATAAAGCTTGAATACATATACATCAAGTATGATAACAACAGTGGTCCACAATCCATTATATACAATAATAGTTAAAAAAAAATTTGCGCGTGTGCATATGCGATCAAGCTAAGTGCTCGTAAAAAAAAAAAAAAGAAAACTTAAAGTTACACATATTGTATTCTAAATACATATAAAGAATTCCCCCTAAATATGGCCTCCACAAAAATATAACAAAATCCATCATGATCCTCGATAGCCTAAGGTTGCCCCTTAAAGTCAGAGTGGGCTTCTACACCTATAAAATAATTATGACAAATGTACAAAATAAAAATAATACAATCTATTTAATAATGACACTATAAATATGAGATTAACCATTGCGTGTTATGTATGCGCATGCTATGCATTGATGTGCCCTAATGCTACCAAATTCTGAAAACCATTTACCGAAAAACTAATAGCCAACGGTTCCAACTTTGCAAAACCAAATTCCAATTTTCGCAAACCATTTTCCAATTCTCTATTCGATTTCCAAATTCCACAAACCAATGATACCAAATGCTCATTCAGAACCAAATATGAAGCTCGACATAGAACTCAAGAAAAGTTGGTACTAGTGTCTTTTCTGCTGTTCCCACTACCTTTTTTCTTTATAAAATAGTAATGCGGTACATGTGCCATGACATAGACCTGAATTAAAGCTGTCAAAATGTTCATAAAATCCGCATTTTATTTTGTAAAAGTTGAAACTAGCTTGGGAAAAAAAGTTAAAAAGGCTCAAACCGAAACCCCAAATACATGTCCTTTCCATTTAACACTGCAAAGTTTTATTCCCAAGTACGCTTATTGAATGTATGAGTTCCATGTCCGAATAATAATAAGGATAAGCATGCTCGAATGATCAATCACTAAATGAACATACTCAAATGTAGGCCTCTATTTATAAAATATGAAAATGTGAATATGTTATACATATACCGAATCAATCTAATATAAGTATAAAATACGATATTGAATCATAAAACCAAATCCAAACCATTGACATGTCATACATGTCCACATATACACAAATGCTTAAATTTATAATAGAGTTCATGGTTTACTCATACCTTGAAAGCATGAATATGAAGTCCCGAAAGACTTTCGAAAAAAGCCCTAAAAATACCCCCGATTAAACCCTCCAAAACGATCTAAGCACGTACTTCGGATAGTATCAAACCTAGACATAAAAATGACCCCGACGAAGTAAGAAACAAGATGTACTAATTAGTTTATGCATACACCAAAAGAACGAAAACCTGGAATAGCAAATGAACGAGAAGAAATGAGAGACTTACCTCAAAATGTAAGACTTGCACAAAGGATTCCAAATATCAACTTTTTTTATCATTAACCGAGCACTCGAACTAGATGAATCGAAGACGAGAAGATCGAAGATATCTATATGTCTATGTAGGAAAAACAAAATTTTTTAACTTTTGAGCCAAAATCTCCAATCCTGGAATGCTTTGTCTAGCGATAGACAAGCATCGAATGCTCTATTTTCAGTCTACAATTGTTGACTTTCAACACTCCACTTTATACATTCAAACCCTAATATATATTCCCCATAATTAAACGTAAACCTTAACATAAAAATGCAACCAAAAGCATATACATATATATATATATCTCTCTCTCTCTATATATATATATGTATATATATATGTATATATATATCGACGAGATGCCACTGCTCCACTTCGAAAGTCACGAATGTTGTGCAAGGTACCAACATGCTACGAAATGCTAACAGCACCACGAATACTTGCGACACCAAGTCAATGTGTCACGACACCAACACGAATGCCACGAATATAGATATATAATATATATGTATGCTCCGATATATATATATATACATTTACGTATAAATCTTATATATGTGTATCTCTACTACTGCTTCGTCGTTATGAAACTATTTGCCACGGAAATGCCATAGTCATCATAGCACCATGACAATCACCACAGACACGCCACTACTATCGCTGAAACGTCACTACTGGCACTGATACACCTCGTGACCAACAACGAAATCTACATATATATATATATATATAAATATACTAAGATATATATGTGTGTGTGTGTAAACCTCAAAAGTAGTATTTAACTATTATAATATACCACACATACTCCGAATGCCACAAACACTACAAATACCACTAGTGCGTCTCGAACGCAACAAATGTTTCGAAATCCACGAATGTACCAGGAATATGTGTGTGTGTATGTGTCTATACATCCTACTACAATGATATATATATATATATATATATATGCTAAGAATACCAACCATGCCACGACTTCACGATGAATATGCCTACAACTCCATCACGAAGACCACAGCTCCCACACGAAGATGCCACGATGTTAAATTCGTACACTTTGAATAGGTATATATAGATATGTATATCCTACCAATATATATATATATATGTATAACTAATTATGCTATCAGCATTTATGCTCATACATATTCTACAAATCCTAGTGTACATGTATTCTACTCATTTCTCGGAATCATTTTCCTACACGAAAATAATATTACATAACCTACAATATACCAAATATATAGATATACTAATAAAGATTCCAAAATATATTAAGGTTCTAAATCTGCTCATACCTTGGTATAGAGATTTTCATCACGTCTCGCCTATTGGTACCCCAACGCCACTTCCCGTGCCCCCGAAATTTTCAAGCTACATCACTCGAATGACCGTGATCCTATATATGAAAATGGTCTATACAGCATAAGGAAAATATTTTCTAATTTTATTTCACCAAATATTATTGGCACGAAAATCGAGGTATCACCCCCAATAAATGAGATTACATAAATTATACCAATACATAGAGAATGTAATGGCGAGTAGAAAATGTATACCTCGAGGCCAAACGACAAATGAAACAAGATGAAATTTCCCCCTAATCCTCCGAAGCTCGACTCCTGAAATGAGCTATCTATGGCCTCGAATCATATAGAACTTATATATAGAAATGATACATGAGACGTAAAGAGAATAAAATCCAATTTATTTCAATATTACAACTCGGCATGCATCCTGAAGAAAAATCAACTAGAAAATGAGAGGAAAATACTTACGTCAAAATGACCCTCGTATGACGTATACTCCGAAAAAGCTATTGTTTTCTGCATCTAAGGCCTCGAACTAGGTGATACCTGAGCTTTCTCTCTCCTCTCTCTCTCCTCCTTCGGAATTTTATTTTTTGTAGAGAAGAATAAGTGTTTGGTCAATACTTTATGTTCAATAGCGAGCAGTTGGATCGATCGATTCGTACTTGGATAGATCAGTTTTAACTTTTAGATCGATCCAGCTGCGGTTGGATCGATCAAAGCCACTAGAATTTTGGGTGCTCACACCTTAAGCTAAAAACTTTTAAAACACTCATAATCCCTCATAGATACTAATAGGAGTGTTTAACAACTTTCAAAATAGCATTTGAATGTGAACATCCCCTCGTACACTTCATAACGTATCTCTCGACAAACTCTGGCACGTACTCCCGACATAGCATATGAATCTCCGATAACGGACACCATGATAAAAATGATACTTTCCATATTGGTTGATTTATAACTGATTTTAAAAATGATATTCAATATCGATTTTGGTCATAACAGATGTTGAAATTATACTTTCCACATCTGGCGATTTATAACCGATTTTAAAAATTAACTTTCTAAATCAGTTTTATTACCAGCCAATTTTGTTAATTTTTCCAAATCGGTCCTATTTTCAACTGATTTAAAAAGTTGATCAATTCCAAATCGGTTATATGTATAACCGATTTAAAAAATAATAATTTTCTAAATCGATTCTATTTGCAACCGATGTAAAAAGTGTCAAAATTCCACATCTGTTATATTTATAACCAATTTTAAAAGTAAATTTCCAAATCGGTTATTTGTATAACCGATTTTAAAAAATAATTTTCTAAATCTGTTTAATTTGGAACTGATGTAAAAAGATTAAAAATTTCAAATCGGTTATATGTATAACCGATTTTAAAAGGAATTATCCAAATCGGGTCTTGCTACAACCGATGTTGTAAGCAACCACTTCAACATCGCCTATTTCAACATCGGTTCAAAAACCGATTTTGAAAGTGAATTTTAACCGATTTAAAAAAGTGGACTCATATAATAATATTATCTATAAAGCAAAAAAAAATTCTGAAATTTTCTAGGACGTTACAGTTACGTTGACAACTTCTGTGGGGGATTACATTATTTTCTAAGGAGAGAATGATCATATGCTTCCCTATACGCATCATGCTTTGACCAATTTTTCTATGTTGTTGGCTAGTCTTTTTATTGCAGAGGAGGTGGTTGTGGGGGTGAAGTTTCCACCTATGGTTCGTGATTTCCAGGATGTATTTCCCGATGACTTGAGTGGACTACATCCTGAGCGATAGGTGGAGTTCACTATTGATTTAATGTTGAGGACCAATCTTATTTCTATAGTGCCATGCAATTTGACTTCAACGGAGTTAGAGGAGTTGCGATATCATATTAACAATCTGAAGCAGAAGGGATTTATCAGCCCTAGTAGTTCACCTTGGGGTGCTCCAGCGTTGTTTGTTCCGAAAAAGGATGGTTCGATGCGCATGTGTATCGACTTGAATCAAGTAATGGTGTTGAATGAGGGTCCTCTACCGAGTAATGATAACTTGTTTGACCGGTTGCATGGTTCTCGATTCTTTTCAAAGATCGATCTACTATCGGGTTATCACTAGTTGAGGGTGCGGAAGGAAGATATTGAGAAGATGGCATTTCAAACTTGATATGGGAATTATGAGTTTCCTGTTATGCCATTTGGTCTTACGAATACTCCTACAGCATTCATGGACATGATGAGCTGAATCTTCCAACCTTACCTTTATCGTTTTGTCATTGTCTTCATTGGCGATATTATAATGTATTC
Source organism: Embelia ribes (assembly GCA_001753735.1). Lineage (NCBI taxonomy): Eukaryota > Viridiplantae > Streptophyta > Magnoliopsida > Ericales > Primulaceae > Embelia > Embelia ribes. The sequence continues at coordinate 8,933 of MKEJ01104498.1, forward strand.
GCCTAAAAAAGAAGCATATCGATAACATCTCTGCATGGTTCTTTCAACTCTTTAGGAGCATAAATTCTATGCAAAGTTTCCTAAATATGAATTTTGGTTGCGCAAAGTTTTCTTTCTTCATTATATGGTATCAAAAAGTAGTGTAGTTGTTAATCCTTTGGAAAATGAGGTTGTTACCAATTGGGAGTGACCTAGGTCTGTGTTCAAAACTAGTAGTTTCTTAGGGCTTGCTAAATATTATAGTCGTTCGTTCATGATGTTTTGCATTTGGCGGCCCCTATGATAAAGCTTACTCGTAAGTGTGTGTAGTTTGAATGGAATTTGAAGTGTGAGGAGTCCTTTATTTGACTCAAAGATTTGCAAATCTCGGTTCCAATCCTTATCATTCTGGAACGGGTTATTGGCTACACGATATGTTGTGATACATTAAAAAAGGGCTTGGGTTGCATATTGATGTAACTTTAAAATGTGGTGGTCTATGCATGGAGACAGTTGAAAGTACATGAGAAGGATTATCGTACTCATGATCTCGAGCTAGGTGTAGTTGTTTTCGCATTGAAATGTTGGCGTCATTACTTATACAGGGAGAAGTTTGAGGTATTTTCGGTTCATAAATCGCTCAAGTATGTAGTTACCCAATGTGACTTGAATATATGTCAGTGGAGGTGGATGAAGTACTTAGAGCAGTACAACTTCGATCTAGAGTATCATTCCGGGAAGGCGAATGTGGTAGTGAATACATTGAGTCGCAAGACTCGGTGTTCTCTTACTTTTCTAGTGTTGAATGAATGGAAAATGATGCATGTGTTGAACAAGTTCGGATTGGAGTGCATAGAAGAAGCGGAGGGTAGAATAACATTGTTCACAATTGAGGTCCAACCGACTTTGATTGCTTGCATATTGAAGGTGCAGCACATTGATGATGAATATGATACTTAATGTGTTCACATTCTTAGCGAACATGGTCTTGATAGATGGGCGATGATGGATGACTGCTCCTAAAATGTGCAAATAATAATACACAATAAGTGCACTTGGGAACGGTGTAGTTTTACCGATAAAGTACCAGATTTATCAATCTTAAAGACTTCTACTGATCTATGGATGTCCTAAGAAATCTCTAACACAAATTTATTTTCAAAGATTTAATCGGTTTATTTATATTACTTCATACTCCTCATTTTTCTTAGGTTTTTGTTGAGTTGAGTTGAGAAAACTAAACTAATAGTAAAGTATCAATAATAAAATAGTAGTATTAATTAAGATATTGCCTAAATGGGGAATCTAATTAATTAACTTCCTCTCCCTAATTATCCTAATTAATAAGCTCTAAAATATTGTTAATCTAGAAATCACTGGTATGTGTAATCTAGTTTACTTCAACTTAGTGTGTCATCGGATGATTGTCAAATACCATAACTACGCCTAGGTAATTTCTAAGGTACTCAGATAGGTTAAAAACCATAGATTTCAAACTAATTCAATTTGTAGATTAAATTTAGTAAAAACATACTCATCAATTATGAGTTAGGGAGATTTCTTTAATTCATTTTCATCCCCTAAGTAAGAAAGAAAACTAGCCTAACATAATTACGATGAACATAGTAAAAGATGAATAACAACTCATAAAAAATATGTAAATAAAATTATCAATAATAATTTGTAATACAATAATTAAAAAGAACTTACAAAATTGAATTGAAAAAAATAAAAGAGAAGAGGAGCTTTGAGAGACCCTTTCTCTAGTATCCAAAGTTAGACAAGAGAAAGAATAAATGACTAGATAAGAAATTAGGGTTGGAATAACTCTTTTATGTCTCTACACTAATTAAGATTATAAAAATATCCTTAATGAAATATTTCCTAATCAGATTTGGAATAAAAATAATGATATAAATCAGGCGTTGCACTTTATCTCCCACGGTTGACTAGT
>MKEJ01104511.1:0-20487 GCA_001753735.1 Embelia ribes
CTCTCTCTCTCTCTCTCTGAGCCTCTCTCTCTCTCTGTGTTCTGCAGTCTCTTTCTTTAATGCTTGCATCAATGGCGTTACCAACCGTGTACTGAGAGAGAGAGAGCTGCAATGGAGATGAGTAGTAGAGTACTCTCGTCCCTGCTAATACTCTCAATCTTTGCTCTCATTGTTGTTGATTCCACTACTGATCCCTCTGATGGTATATCAATTATTACTATTATTATTGTAATTATTATCATGTTTTGGTTGGATTTTGTATTAAATGATTGCTCAAGATCCCGGAAAAGACACTGTTTATATATATATATATTTTAAATTAACAAGTGTGTGTGGGATAGCTTTGATGACCAAATTTAGTGTTTTTGATTTGATTCAGTAAGTGTGTTTTACGATTTTGTAGTTTTTGGAATTAGATTTCACAATGATCATATTGATAGTGACACAAGATTTATTTTTTTGTTGTGTGTGGGATTTGCTGTGTTGTTATTATTGCTTTCTATCCATTCGAGTGATTTTGTTTTTGATTTCCTTTTTCTGAAAACTAATAACTAGTTCCAGATATAGGATTTAGGTTCTCATTCTTTTTAATGAAGCGTAGAGTTGTTCAAATTTTAAATGATTTATGGATCATTATTCGAGTAGATCAATGATTAGTGTCCAACTGATGATATTTACCAAAAATTATATAAAATTCCACTTACAAAATTCCTGCATAAAAATGGTGTCTGCCGTTTTCTCAATTATTATATCTATAAATTGATTGGTCATGCTCAGGTAAAAATATGCTTTATTAACTGGGCAGGTTATATTTATTGTTGAACTCATAGTATTCATTCCATAAATTTGAGTAAAGATTTTTTTTTCTACCATCTTTGCATTAGTGCGCACTTAAAAACTGATCGCTCATGATCTATGAAAAGATACACTTAGTTGAAAATTTGTAATTTAATTGAAGCTAGTAACTATATATAATGTCGCTTTATTAATAAAACTTGTTGAATTTTTTCATTTATACTGAAAATGAAGTGTATTTTCTTTGAAATGGCGAATCTCTTTCCAAAAATGTGTGCTATTGACTTAGAAACCAGTTAATCAATTTCTCATTGAGACATTTATTATTACAATCTTCGGAATTAACAGCTGAGAGAAAGGGACAGAAAAGGGGATATATAGGAAAAGGACTTGAATTTTATTTACTAAATTGATAGAGGGTCAAAAATCTATTTTTTTAATCTGATTTTCTCAAATGATTGGATAGAAAAACATGTGACTATATGAATAATTTGGTTCTCTTTGATTTCACTTCCCTGATAACTACTAGTTCCAGGCACAGGATATTTCATAAATCTTAAAGTTGATGCAAATTTGGAAGTGAGTTTTGGATATCCATTCGAGTAGATCTTGATTTGGTGTTGAATCAACGATATCTATTCTCAAGTTGTGCATGGAATAGTTTTCCCCCCCTATTACTGCATAAAATTGAATAGGAAGATGATGTCAAAAAAATAAGTATGTGGATGACACCCTTGTGAAAACGATATCTCTCTAGTTTTATGGATAAAAGAAATCTTGCCTACTCGTTCTACATGCACTTGTCTTGTTGCAATTTCGTGCGTTTTGTTTGTTATTCAACTTTCTGAAAATTTTTTGGCTGCAGTTCAAGGTCTCCAGGTTATGTATACTACACTTAACAATCCATCACAGCTAAGTAATTGGAAAGCTAGTGGTGGAGATCCCTGTGGAGAGTCATGGAAGGGGGTTACTTGCCAAGGTTCTGCTGTTGTGTCAATGTGAGCAAATTTCATTTAAGTTGAAAGTTTGTATATCACAATCTGTATGCATTGTCTATATATATATTTGTAGTGTCTTGTTCTTTGGTGCGTGGTTAACGAATGTGTCCATTGTATTATTTGATTATCTCAGCCAGATATCTGGGTTGGGAATCAATGGAACAATGGGATACTTGCTTACAAACCTTCTGTCGTTGAAGACATTGTAAGAAAATTCCATTCCTTCTTGTATTTTAATTGTCTTCAACCAAATGATTTGTTTTGATACCATGATGTAAATATTATTTTGAAAATACAAACCTTGATTTCTGATATGTCATCATTTAACTTGGACTTACCATGTGGCAGGATACTTCATTTATGACGTGGCAATTAAGGGCCCATGTGTTACGATATCTCTATGTCAACATTACGAATTGAATTTCTCAATTGATTGCTTTGTTTTTAATTTCTTGACTTGTTTGTTGTAGAGATATGAGTGGCAACAATATTCAGGGGTCAATCCCGTATCAGTTACCACCAAATCTTACATCTTTGTGAGGATATACTGTTAATTGATTTATGCATTGGATTAGGTAAATCTCTCTTATGTTGGTAATAATAATAAATATACAAATGTGGATAAAATACAGAAATCTCGCAAGCAACAACATAAGCGGGAACCTACCTTATTCGCTTTCGAGTATGACTTCTCTTAAGTATCTGTAAGTAGAGTCCTCCAAAAACTGCTATTTACAATTTATAGTGCAATTTCACATAATTCACGATTGGCTAACACTGCAGTTTTTCAATTATTATTTTAGCAATGTCAGCCGGAATTCTCTCTCTCAGTCAATTGGAGACCTTTTTCCTAATCTTGTCGGGCTTGCTACCTTGTAAGTTGTCTATTGGATTGGATTCACTTCGTTGTAATATTCCAAAGAATAACTCTTATGTATTCCTTGTGCTGCATTCCTGCTCAGTGAATATGTAAATGATATTTATTTTATTGATTATAGTAATTGAGTTTCCATAATCTCTGAACTCCCTTGAGTCCTTTTATATTCACTCTCACACGTGCAACTGAGTCCGTGATAAGTTTTCTCTCCATGTAGATCTAATATTCGAAAAAGTAAACCGAGTTGTATATTTAGAATCTTTTTCCATGGTCTCTTCTGTGGTTAAATTTGATAATCTCGTGGCATATGTTGTGATTTAATTCTTATTTTGGAAACCTTGCTTTGGCTTTTTTAGCTTTACCATTAGGACATTTATTTATATAATCCTTGAAAATCTATTTCTTAGATTCTAATGCATGTTCTTTAGGGATCTGTCTGTCAACAATTTCACTTCGGATCTTCCCAGTTCGTTTAGTGCTCTGTCTAATCTCTCCACTCTGTAAGTACAATAAAGTAGGACTCCTTGATTCATTTTTCCTTTTCGTTTTTTATTTCTTCTGATTTTCACTCTAATGGTTTGCGGTTTGTGGGTAGTCATGTACAGGCCAATCACTTAACTGGTTCTCTTAATGTTTTGACTGATTTGCCTTTGACTGATTTGTAAGTTATTAATTATCTTCTTTGTTTTTTTCCGTGTAAATATTTATAAGTAGCTCCTAACTCTTATCTGTTGACGTTCTTCAGAAATGTTGCAAACAATCATTTTACTGGGTGGATACCCAAAGAGCTTTTCTCCATCCCTAATTTTGTGTAAGTGATAGATTGAATATCCGGAGTTCCATGCCAGTATTTAGTTGTCATATGTCGTTATTAATGCGGTTTTTTATGATTCTAATTTCCAAACGGTTAGATATGGTGGAAATTCTTTCGATAATGGTCCTGCTCCTCCTCCACCACCATATACCTCACCTCCCCCTGGTATGGGGCACAAGAATCGAACCCAATCTCCCAGTACACCGTCGGGTTCTGTCGGCCAATCATCTAAAGACGATGAAAACAAAAACAATGGGTTGACAGTTGGTCCTATTATCGGCATAATTGTAGGATCTTCTGTGGTGTTTCTCCTTGCAATGCTGGCGTTTCTATTTTGCATTAGAAAGTACAAAAGGAAAGAAATCGCCACTGGAGCTTCTGCAGGAAGTCTACCCCTTAGTGCAGATAAAGGTAACCTGTCTTACCAGTCACCTCTTCATGGTTAATTATTAAAACCAGGTGACTTAAAAAACTATCACTCTTAGAATATGGTAATATCATTTGAGCAATTCCAAGATAACCTTGCCTGACACTGACATGAATCCACTAAGGTGATAGTGAAGATCAATTATTTTAATTGTTAGTACGACTTTATGAATGGACAGAGGGTAATTTAAGTCCTTGATTACTGCAGCTAAAGCTGCATTGTATTAATCATAAATAGTTGTAAAATTTCGTGAAATTTTTCGTATGAGGAATGTGACCCACAACCAAAGGGAGAGCTGTGCATGACTATTCTCAGTATGAGACACGAAATGGATTTGCTTTTCCGCTCGATTTGAGATGCTATAATTGTTGTTTTTGCTGTTAAATCATGTAAATACTTCTGCATTAAGTAGTGGTGCAAACGTATCTTCATTTAAGCCACTGATTGTCTATGTTAATAAACTGGAGCAAATATCCTAAATAGCATTCTAACCCTTTTTTGACACACTCTGCTGCACATTGAAGGGAACACGGAGATGCAAGAGCGTAGGATGAAGTCAACTGCAACTGTGGCAGACTTGAGGCCCCTGCCTTCAGAGAAAATATTGTTTGACCCGATGCAAGGGAAAAGTGGGTCTGTGAAGAGAATGAAGTCTCCCGTAACTTCTTCTACTTATACAGTTGCTTCTCTCCAAACAGCGACAAATAGCTTCAGTCAAGAAAATCTTATCGGCGAGGGTTCTCTTGGTCGTGTTTATAAAGGAGAATTTTCCAATGGAAAGGTAAATCTTGTTATTGTTCATCATCATGATATACAAGTATCCGAGTACTTTTTAAACTAAAATAATGTATACAAGGTGAAATAATATAGTTACGGTCTTATAAAGGCAGGTTGGTTTTGCAGCTTTTATTGATGTGATACACTGATACGAGGTAGTTATCTCCGGGAGTTGCAATTATTACTTTTTGTCCCTTTTCTAATGCTAGTGCACTGTGCGTATTGCTTTTCTAACTTAGGGGTCCATTTTCCTAGATTCTCATTTTTCTATATTCTCGTGAACTTAGTATCTGTAAGCTGATGGATTCCTTTTTGGATCTACTTCAAAATTTGAAGCGGGTCACGGATCTGTGCGAACTATGAAAACAAAAACAAAGAAAAATAAATGTCACTAGATGATACATATCAGTTAACCTTTTTAGCTTATAGCCTTGTACACTAGTACTCCTTATTTGTTGTGAGTATGACGGAATTTTTATTTCTATGTTGTTTGTTGTAGATAGTGGCCGTCAAGAAGATAGACAATGCAGCACTATCTCTGCAGGAAGAAGATAATTTTGTTGAAGCTGTTTCTAATATGTCACGTCTCAGGCACCCTAACATTATTACCCTAGTTGGCTACTGTGCCGAGCATGGGCAACGTCTTTTGGTTTATGATTATATCACTAATGGAAGCTTGCACGATATGCTTCATTTTGCTGATGAAAGGAACAAAATGCTGACGTGGAATGCACGGGTTAGAGTAGCACTTGGCACTGCTCGAGCATTAGAGTATGTTGTTTGTCTTAGACTTATTCTCTATGTGTGTGTGTTTGTGTGTGTGTGTTTTTCTTTTCTGAACATAGTTCTTTGTCTAGGTACTTGCATGAAGTGTGCTTGCCTCCGGTTGTCCATAGAAACTTCAAGTCAGCTAACATTTTGCTTGATGACGACTTAAATCCTCACTTGTCAGACTGTGGAATTGCTGCTTTAACACCAAATATGGAGCGACAGGTACTTTTTATTGCTCTAGAATATGCTATCATAACTTTATTGTGATTTTGTGCTTTCTTCCAACAGATTTATCGAGTGTGTTACCCTGACGAAAACTGGGAACATAGATCTGTGGTTGTGTGTATGTCTTATATATGCGATGATATGCAATGCTAGAGTGAAACTAGATTTAGCATTGTCGTATTGCATCATGATCTTGCGTCTTTGAGTAATAAAGATTACAGAGGGTTGATGTGCATGTAATTCAATTTGACATGTGTTCCTTCTATGCTTATCAGGTTTCATCCACAGAAATGGTTGGTGCATTTGGTTATAGTGCTCCCGAATTTGCATTATCTGGTATATACACAGTAAAAAGTGATGTTTACAGCTTTGGGGTGGTGATGTTGGAGCTGTTGACTGGCCGAAAGCCACTCGATAGGTAAAAGCCATTCCATAAGGCTTTAGTGGTCCGTTCAGTTTTCAACTTTTAGCATTTTAATCGTAAAAAGAAAAGAAAAATATTCATTTAATGTGCTTTTGTGTTGCTTTTTTTCCCCTTGTCTTTTCAGTTCGAGGGTGAGAGCCGAGCAGTCACTTGTACAATGGGCCACCCCTCAACTTCATGATATTGATTCCTTGGCGAAAATGGTGGATCCTTCTCTAAATGGCATGTATCCTGCCAAGTCATTGTCGCGCTTTGCCGACATCATTGCCCTTTGTGTCCAGGTAATTTTTTATCTTTTTCTTATTTGTGAAACATCCCATAAAGCGAAAATGGTGCAAGTACTTGACACAAAAAGAAAATGAGAAAAAAAGGAATTATCAAGTTTTCAGGTGTATGCATCCTTATTCTTACATTTAGTTGCATCTTAAAAGTATAAATGTAACTGTTTTTGGTAGGGATTGGGTTATTTTTGTTTGAGAATTTCGAAAAAACCCAATTCACTACAGGGTTTCAAAAGTACAATTGTTTTCAGTGAAAATCAGTGAAACCAAGGACACAAATAGAAACATAACATTCAGATCCTTGGAGATTTAACATGTAGTGCATAGATTGGTAATTAGGGTTCACCAGGATTGGATTACTTTATGATTTTTATTTCTCATGTAGCCCGAGCCCGAATTTCGGCCTCCTATGTCTGAAGTTGTGCAAGCACTGGTTCGGTTAATGCAAAGGGCAAGCGTTGTGAAAAGGCGGTCGAGTGATGAAACAGGTTTTATGTACAGAACTCCGACTCCCGAGCAGGAGACACCCGACACGTCGTACTGATTTCCAAATATTTGGATCTTTACAATTTTTTGTACAATGAATTATGCAAAGACGGAGTTATTGAAATGAAAGAGAGAATTGTGAAAAGGCGGGGGGGCGTCACTAACCATGCAGATTGGTGGTGTATATTCGACATACATGTGATGCTTTAATTTTATTATTTAATTTTGGAATTTTAACAAATCAATACAATAATATTTCTTCATGCATGAAGGCAATTATGGTTTCAAATATCTCAGTAATAAAAATCGTGTTAAAAGTTATGATTGATTGTCGAAAACTAAGAAAGATGTACCTTTCTATTTGTTTGCTAAGATTTATAGTATCAATATCTATGTGCAATTGATTTTATTTCCTAGATGATCATTATTTCCTAGTTCGTCATTTTTGTATAGGCTATATATATGTTTCTTGTACATTATTGTGAAATACAGCAAATCATTATTTTGCTCATATTAATTTTAACATGGTATCATATATGATTTGCCCATATTAATTTTAACATGGTACCAAAACTCATAGCTCTAAAACCTAAATCACCTCATCACAGCCTCAATACCGTACATCCCATCTCTTTTCATTTATCTTATCATCATTTTTCTCCTTCTCATCATGCTTTACTTGCTTCTATTAATGATATTATTGATCCCGCTTCTTTTTCTGAAACTGTGCTATATTCACATTGGCGTGAGGCCATGCGATTTAAGTTTATAGTATTTTGAGGGCAATTGAACATGGTCTTTGGTCCCTCTCCCAACTAGTAAGAGGTCTATTTGCTGTAAGTGGGCTTACAAGATCAAATTATGTGCCGATAGATCCAACGAGAGTTATAAGGCACAATTAGTAGTAAAGGGTTATACACAGGCTGAGGGGCTTGATTTTCAAGATACTTTTGCACCAGTTGCCAAACTGGCAAATGTTCGCTGTTTGTTAGCTGTTGCAGGTGTTCGTAAATGGAAATTATAGCAACTTGACATTAGTAATACTTTCTTACCTGGCGATTTACATGAGGAGGTTTATATGTATTTACCTCCTCGGCTTAGTGGACAGGGGGAGATACGAGTGTGTCATTTGTATAAATCTTTGCATAGTCAGAAACAAGTGTAGCGCCAATGGTACTCCAAGTTGTCCTCTGTTCTTTTGTTGGCTGGTTACTGCCAGTCGCCATCAAATCATTCATTATTTACTCATACTTTGGGCACTTTATTTAATGTTATTGTCGTATATGTTGATGATATTTTGGTTACAAACAATGTTCATACTTGCATTCAGACTCTTAAGGAATTTTTGGCATCTCGTTTTAGCATTTAAGACTTGGGTTCTTTGAAGTATTTTTTGGGTTTAGAGGTTACCCGTTCTTCCTCTGGGATTTTTATTCACTGCATAAGTACGCTTTGGATATATTGACTGATGCGGGGCAATTGGATACTCGTCCTGTTGATTTCCTGATGGAGAGGGGTCCTCGACTTAGATCGGATGAAGGGACTGTTTTATCGGATCCTAGTTCATATCTATAACTGATTGGTCATCTACTTTACTTGACCATTAATAGACTTGACATTACTTTTCCAATTCATTATCTTAGTTATTTTATGTAGGATCCATGTGCCTTTCATATGTAGTATACTTATAGGGTTATTCGCTATGTCAAAGAATCCCTAATCATGATTGGTTTTTTCTTCATAGAGTAATTTGCAACTTACAACTTATACCAATTCTAATTGGGCTGGTTGTCTGACTACACGTAGTTCTACTATTGTTTTTTTTTAATTTTTATTTCAGGTTCTAGTCCGATTTCTTGGAGTTCCAATAAGCTGGAAGTCGTTTCTCGTTCTTCTGCTAAAGCGGAATACATGGCCGTGGCTGTTATTACATGTACACTTGTTTGGTTGACTATTTTGCTTCGCAATTTATATGTTTGTCAACTTCATCCAATTCGTTTGTTTTGTGATAATTAGTCTGCTATTCAGATTGCTAATAATCCGGTTTTCATGAGAGCACCAAATATATGTCATGAGAGCACCAAATATATGGAAATTGATTGCTATTTGGTGCGGGAAAAGCTTCAGTCGGGCCTCATTTTCCCTCTTCATAGTTCTATTCGTTCACAGCTTGCAGAAGTTTTTACGAAACCCTTTGTTGTAATCTTTGTTAGCATTTTATGCTCAAGTTGAGCACTATGGATCTTCGTGCTCCAACTTGAGATGAAATGTTAAGATTTATAGAATTAGTATTTATGTGTAATTGATTTTATTTCCTAGATGGTCATTATTTCCTAGTTAGTCTTCTTTGTATAGGCTATATATATGTATCTTGTGCATTATTGTGAAATACAACAAATTATTATTTGATATTAACTTTAACATTGTTTCTTGTTTTCCCTGCCTTTCATTGCAGAGATAGCGCCCTTTTGCCCACTCGAGATATAACATTATTTCCTCGTACTCTTATAATAACCAATACAACTTAATATTGTTTCTTTTTTTTTCTACTCTTAACTAGAATATAGAAAAGGATACATAAATAGAAGTAAAGACACCCCAAAAAAGAAATTATTAGGAAACGGAAACAGGCACGACAGACACAGGAATCCTGACAATGTGATTCAAACTCCCCGTCAACACGACTTCTCCGAAACTGTAATCTTCGTGAGTTTGAGTCACATTAAACCTAATCTCCAACTCTTGACTTCCACTCGGGGCAATCGTAAAATAACTAGGACTTAAACTAATGGTAACCCCCTTTGGTGAAACCACTGCGGACACATAAGTCTCTTGTTTGGTCGACACATTTGTAACCCTCCGTCTCAGTGACCGGGACCCGGCAAGGGCGGAGATGGTGATCGATGGGATGTTGAGATCAGACGAGGTGTTAAGGGAACCAGTACACGTTCGACCAGTGGCAGTTTGGATATCAGATGGGTCTATGTTTGGTAGGGTGCACAAGAAGTTGATGTAGTCATCATATCCTGCATTGTTTTAGCCAAATCAATTACTTTCCTTGGCATTTTGACTAGGAAAATACTATTCTAGAACAAATATTTCAAGTACAAACAACAAATGAGAAATTTCATTGTGAGTAATGACATACGTAAACAAAATTTTGTACAAAACTATACAAACACCTATATTGTTACATTCTGGGCGTGGATTTTCCCCCATAAATTAGAGAATGTTTCACCATCTGACACTTAGTATTGATCAATTATCAATTCAGCCAAGCCTTTGGACCATTTTCCAATCAAATGAATAACTATTTCTCGACTCGACTTAAAATTAGAAAAAAAAAATGGTCAAAATTTAATTAGAATAAAACCAGGAGGAAAAAGACTTTCGATGTCCTAGAAGCAAATGAAAATTCTCATTTGTATCGACTAACGCAAGTAAGCAAGCAAGAAGCTAACCTGACAAAAAGACCAACCCAGGATCCAATGCACGGCGAGGGGTGACAAAACCGTGGCCAACGTCAAACGGAGTGGACGTGTTCAAGGTATAGAGATCGAACCCCTCGGCCAATAAAGGGTCACCTTGATTATCATAGTTAGTAGCAGTGGTTGCCATTGCAGAAGCAATCATAGAAGGGTCCCAAGAAGGGTTATGTTGCTTTATTAGTGCAGCTATGCCTGCTATATGAGGAGTTGCCATGCTTGTACCAGATAATAGTGCAAAATTGTACCCTAAGAAATGTAGTACATTAAAAGGTTAGCCATTTGAGAAATTACAGGGTTTGTTTGGTTGCGACTTTTCAGGAAAAAAAATAGATTTTTTGGACAAAAAAGAAGGTGAATGTCAGTCACGCAATAGATTGATAGTTTGGAGACTAGAAATCGACAGCCTACTAATTTTAATTAAAGCACAATTGCCAATTTTAGAAGACGGGGATGGTTTTTAGTACGGAAACGTGAAACTGGGTGAAAAAGAATGGCAAAACGGGATGCATCGATATTACAAATAATCAAATAAATACTAGTATGATTTCTACTTGAATATTGGTTAGCTACATCATGAAAACAAATGTTATTACAGAATTATTATATATTTAAAAAAAAAAAGATATAACACAATTAGTAGCAGTATAAACTATATTAGTATTAAGAAAAATGATTAAAGAGAATGTATTCCTTATTTTGGGTCAGGTGTAAGGCAACGGCTCGGAAGCATATTTCCGGTACGAGTCCCTGAAGAGCAGAGTTCCCATACTAGAAACGAGTTTCCCAGGTTTGAGAGAGTTTCTTAGTAACCATAAAATAAATATAGAGTTGTTTGGTTTCTATTTTTAACCAAAAAAGTAACGAACCTATGAGTCTGATAGAGAGGTTACAGCCATCCCTCCCAATAATTTGAAAAAATCTATATGATATCTTATTTCTCATATCCCCCTCCTCCCTCCAATAAAAAACATGTTGATGATCTTTAGCCTGCTTGAAAATTTTAGATGATGCTCAAGACCCCCTTATTCTGATCCAAGGCCCCTCTTTGCAAGGATATGAGCAAATTCAGCTCAAAGATTGAGCAGTCAAATGCAGTTCAAATCTTTAGGAAAGCCGAAATGAATCGATACGAGCCTATATATAAAATGACTTACCAGCCAAGATGGGTTCTAGGACACTCATGGGGCTCCAAGCAGCCCAAATCTGATGACCTGGAGCCAAGATATCAGGCTTCAAAATATCAATAGGGTCCCCTTTGGAGTTAATAATGTCAGGTCCCCTTGATGAGAACCTACTCACAACTGGTGCCCTTCCCATGTATGTAGCTACCCTCCCTTCACCTATCCCTGCCCTTCCATTGTAGGTCACCACTTTCCCCTTTTCACTTCTCTCTGTGTTCTCTTCATAGTACTCAGATATGATCTGTCAAAACCGTATGTATGTACGGACGGACGGATTTAATACGATCCTTTTTTTGTTTTATATGTTAGTGAAAATTCGGCATGACATACAGTTTATGTTGTAAAATTCCTAATAATTTTCTTAATAAAAAAAGAAAATCATTTTTGTAACTTTACTATGGGAAAATGGCTACAACCCTGTGAATTGTATTTGTATTACTTGGGTTTAGGTAAAAAAAAAACTATATCATTAGAAATGGGACAGACGTGTAGGGTCTAACTGCGTAGGTGCTTGTACAGTTTCGATACCCAACTGTAGGTACGTATACATACCTTTGCATCAGTAGTCTTTGGAATCATAATTCCAGACACAGCAAAAGGAATGGGCTCGGCAACAAAATCCCCATACACAGGATTTGCAACCAACACAAAACTCACAAACCCAAGAGCCCTTGCTGTGTCAACAATTGCGGTAACCGAAGAAGTCCCATTGTAGAATCCGGACGAGAAGGTGCAAATGACCAAACTACCCTCCACCACTGCACGGTCAAAGACCTCCGGGTACTGGCACTCCTCTGTGTATTCGGGTGCTTTCGGGAATTTCCCATCAGGTTTCAGTGCATCTCTGGCTAACACTAGCCTGTGCTTCATTTTGTCACTGCCAAAGCTTGGTCCTAAAGAAAGCATATAATCAAATATTCTCTCTGTCCAAAAATAATAGACACAGTCAAACTAGCACACAGTTTTATATAAAAATAATATTTCAAAATTTTAATTAGGTACAAATGACTCAATATACTCTTATGATTTTTTGTTGTGTTCATTCCCCTTTTAAAGGGTGGTAACAGTGATATTCCATTTAATTGTGCCATGATTGTACTTGCTAAAAATGGAAGTGATAAATTTTTTTAGACATTCAAATAAAGAAACTGTATTAAATATTTGTGGATTGAGTGAGTAATACATTGATCAATGAAAATGAAAAGGGTACTGAAAATAATATGTCGAAAGTGGATAATCAGATACTTTATCAGCTATATATTGAAAAATGGAATTTAAGTTCTCTAAATTAGTACCTAGGAAATTTGTTATGAAGGCAAAATAATTTCTGGAAAGCTTCATTATTATTCGGAAACTAGGAACAAATCAAGAACAAATCATTATTAGTTTTTTACTCCCTTTTTGTATAATGCTAATTCTACTTATAAGATTACTAACTCTATTTTATTAATAAAATATAACCATATATATAATTACATACATTTTCTCAATATAGATAATTCATTTTCAATAGAATCATATATTTTTCATACTAATATTTATCAGATTTCTTTTAATTCTTAAAAATCTACAATATTTTAGCCATCAAGTTCTACAAATTTTCTCTATCTTAAAAATTAAATACGTACAGACTCTTAATTAGTAACATCTGGTGTGTTAATTAAAAAAAATAAAAGCACAAAATATTTTCGCAAAAAAGTTTGTGCCCTTTTTATACTTAATTGTCGGCACGTATATCATTACCGATTTAAATTAGATAACTTTACCTGATAATCCCACCCCACCAATTTGGCAACCATTCCCAAGAACAAGGGTGGCCGGATAATTCCGGTCCGTGTTGCAAGAGGCTACACCCACGGCCCACGGACTGTACGACAACACGGAGAATGGGGCGGGCCCATGGTTCCCTCCGGCTTGGACCACGAAAACCCCCGCTCGTCTAGCCGATAGCATGAATAAATCGAACATGTTTAGTACAGTGAGTGTGCCTTCGGGCGGCTCATCTGGGCCTATCGAGAGTGCTAGTATGTCCACTCCGTCTCGTGTAGCCTGCCATCACAAATAAATAAATAAATAAAATAATAATAGTTTGAGTTATTATGCATACTTGTTTATATTTGAATTATGGTAACGAAAACTATGTTAGAGGTGAAAAACTTGTTTCTTACTGAATTATAGTAACGAAAACAATGCACACTAGAAACTCGATTCCGAAAAATTTAATAGCATGCAAAAATGAAGTAAAATATGTTTAATCATTTTTTATAATACTAATGTTATGTATAATATTACTAACGGTATTTTACTTTAAAATATACTATAACTATCATTTTAATCACATATATTTCTTACTGTTGCTTACTGAATTTCAAGTAGAGCCAAGTATTATCTATTTGATTTATCTGTAATATAATTGGTCCCCATTTCTCCGATCCTTTTAAGTCCACGTTAAAGTGCAACATAATATCCATTAATTTTTAACCGCCAAAGAGTCAACCTAATGGTCGAATGACCGGTATTTATGAATTCAGGCATGAGGTGTGAAGTTCGATTCACATGGGCCGCACTTGGGGCTACACCCCTTAGCTTGCTAAGCTGAATACTGGTCCGTGTTGGAAATTATCATGGCTACGAGATATTAGACCCTGAACTAATCGGACGGTGCAAGCCGATGGAAATCACATATTTAAATATATATATATATATATATATCCATGATTTTTTTATTATCGAATGAATAAAGTAAAGGAAAATATATGAAGCATCAAGAAATAGTTGGTTACTTGATCAATGGCTGCAAGCACATCTGTTAAAGTTCCCACCGTTGGATATATAGCCTTGTAAACTGCTATTCTGAGTCACAAAATATAATTAATGAAAAAGCCAAAATTCAAAACATCGTGCTAATTTAGGAATGTTCGTACTCAACTTGTTTTCATAGTGTAACTTTTCTGTTTGGATAAGCTAGTTTTTAAAAGTATGAGTTCCGACATTTTAAGACATTCGAACCGTGAGAATGAGCCGAGTTTTTCAGTAAAGATCTAGCTGGACGAACGCTTTTACATAATGAATTATACTATCACTTGGGCTCAATGAGTGTGCGATTGTTCTAGTTTGACCCTGTAAAATAAGAATATACTTTTACGTTCAAACCGGAAAAGGTGGGCTACCTGGCATAGTACGATGGATCGTCCCTCCATGCATGACAGATTTTAGCCACTGATTAGGCTGTGGTTAAATATATAGATCTGATACAAAATTTAAAATTCTGAAAATCTATCTAATCTCAATCACTAATCTTAAAATTAACAGTACAAATTTAATATGCAGAAGTTATCCATCGCTATGCCATACTTCCAATTGTACCAATTAGTAAATAAGCGAGCTCTAGCCTAATATTTAACGAGTGTTTTGATTACGATAGTGCCCCTAAACACAAATCCTAAGCCCTTATGCTAAAGAATAATTTATAATATCAGACTTATCAGAAATAATAATATTAAATTCAATTCGAAAATTGCATAGGTAATTATTAGAGAAATAAACCTTGCACGTGGCGCCATCCCACTGGCTAGACCATAGTAGAAACTATTGACTACAACTGGAACTCCAGAATTTCCAGCTGCTGTTGATGCCACGTGGCTGAATTTCAAATCCACCAAACATTCATCATTAACAATTATCATATATATATGCATTTGCCACGATTTTATTTTCATCAAAAACCAATATAAAGTTTTGTTTCTAACGAATTATAACTATTAATCTTATTAAATAATATAATAATTGTTTTTTATAATATGCCATTTAAAAATTGGGTTTATTAAACGATCGTTGTTCCAACTAAAAATAATATTTTATCACCGGTTATCCTTGTAATGACAACATTAGTTAAGTTTTAAATATTAAATAATTGATTCATTTTGTGAACAATAATTAATCATACGTAGAAGAATTCATATCAACAGACCCATTGTAGTTTGTTTAGAGATAATTTATTATTATTATTATTATTGTTGTTTTTTTGTTTTTTGGAGGGTATTAATTATCATTGTTGTTCATGATCATCTCCTAGTTTTAGCCAACATTTTTACTATTATAAAAATAACTAAAAAAATTGCCCAAAAGGTATCACTTTCCAACTAAGTTGGAGAACAATTTTAAATTTGGATCCCCGTAGCATTTGAATAAAATTAAGGAGAATAATTTCGATGAAAATAATAAGAATTATAAAATTGAATTTACATATATATATATATATATTACCTGCCATGTCCAACAGCATCAAAGGGTGACAAAAAGTCACACGTGGCATTGAGAGTGGCAATTGCCTGGGCCCCAGCTGAGAAATATCTTGCAATCACAATCTTCCCATTGCAAGCCACTGATGGAAAATGTGGGCCCACCTCACACTCCCCAGAGATAAAGTTGAACAATTTATTATTATTATTATTATTATTATTTGTTGAATAATTATTGTTGATGATGGTTGGATCAAAGGCAAAGCTTGGGTGGAAAGGATTTATTCCTGTCATAGTGCAGAAGCATGAACAACCAGTTAGAAAGATTAAATCTCTATCATGTTAGTATAATATTTCAATTTAATTTTAGAGGACAGTTCAATTAATACATATTTTATAGTATTAATTACCATAGTTTTTAAATGCATCATCTACACTGTTAGATCAAACATGGTAAATTAATTTCAAGTATTTTGTGGGTTAGATCAATGCAAATCTAACAATTTAAAATATGGATGTTCAATCATCGTTCGTTTAGTTCAGGAACTTCTTTTATCACAAACATCGTAATAAAAACAGAGTTTTTATACGTACCAGTATATCAAAAGTTGGTATATGTTCCATTCGTCTACAATTAAAAGGTGTGTTTGACCGGACACAAAATTGTATGCATGTTTAAAAATTAATTGAACATATATTAAGTTTAGTAAAGTTAAGCACTTTTGTCCCTAAAGAAATTTGGCATGTGCGCGTATGTGCAATACACGTTGACAGTTTTCGTTCAACTTTTGGACAGAAATTGTTAAATATGTACTAACCGAAAAATTATTTGCACGTCAGTATACTAACTAGCAAAATATAAATACTAATATACTAATTGGCTAACGGATAAAAGATTAGTGTATTGATTCATAATTAATCTTAAATTAATATTAATACTAGTATATATAAAAACTCTTCCCATATATATAATATAATATATATATAATATGTTGAATAATACCAGTGTCAATGGAACCAATGATAATCCCTTCTCCAGAGTCTGTGTCTCCACCCTGTTGTGCCCAGACACGTGGCAATCTGTTTAGGCCTAGGAATTGAGGGGTGTAAGTTGTCATAATCTTTGCTCCCCTGTCCTTCTCTACTAATTTCACCCCTTGAGCTTGCTTTATCTTTTCCACCTGTACTTAAATTAGATTCTGTTTTTAGAGATCAATTTTATATTCTAATTGAAAGTGGGAGTTTCTATCATTTTTGTACGGGACTTTTTTTATATGCTATGCGGAACTTGAGTATTATAATGTTAACAAGTTTTTCTAAAATTTTTACAGTTTTTTTTTATAGGCATGTGTTTGTTCTCTAACATAATTTTGAGCACAAAAATACTACTACACTGACATCAGCATCCTACAACTTTTGAGCTTTAAGAAAACAAAATTAGGATTTTCGTTTCACAAATATAATTTTTTATTTTGGCTTCTGTCTCTTCCATTTTCAATTTTTAGCTCCTCTTATGTGTATGTGTATATATATATATATATATATATTAAAAGTATATATTTATACTTTTAAGGCGGCTGGCCGTTTCACCGTCGCATTCAATTTTGCCATTATATTTGTAAGTGTGTAACAAAATCATAATTGCGGGTTCTTTGCTTCCAATAATATATTTTAAATAAACTATCAATTTTAGTATATACTAATTTCTGAATATTAATGATTGCCCAACATTTGGAAGACAATGTGGCAGCCAATATTGATTCCCTCGTGGAACACTAGCACTTTTAACACATTTGATCTTCTAGAAGATTACGACATCTTAATTTGTTAATAGATATAAATTAGGCAGTTAGGTAAGATAATTGTATATTACTTAATTAATATAAAATCATATCAGTACCCAATTAAAAAATAAAACACTTGATTTGCATTTGTTGACTCAAGATAATAAATAATTTATTATACATCTGCCTAACAATTTGACATTTAAAGTGAAATGATCTGACATCATTTATCATAATTATTATAGAAAAAATGTTTGTAATGGTTAATAAAATATTTTATGCCACCTACAGCTAAACGCCAATTCAAGAACTTAATTGCGTGCATTTTATGGAACTCTGTCTGCGTTTTATGTTTGTATTATGAAACATGTATCTCTGTGTTTGGCATCTAATTCTTGTATTTTTTTTTATCTTGATGAATTAGCATGATAAAGCACCGTTTAGAAGTCAAACTAAAATTTTGGTTAGTTGATTTCGCAAAACTCTAATGGTAGTGACATTTGATTTTTAGAAGTAACATTATATAGGGGGATATACCTCGAAATTTTGATTTTGTTTCTAATGTTTTATAGAGATTAGAAAAGGCAATTTTACTATGCCATTAACTATGCCTCATGAGAATGGTAAAAAGGAAATTTTACATATTACCCGCAATCCGATTCGATTCTATCCGTGAAAAATATATCAAATCCTACCCAAAATCCGATTATGCCCATTCCCAACTCTACCCGTCAGGTACCGGGTTTAATCCCTATTGTCATGCTCCGGAATTCAGAGCACATCCCAAGTACGTGACTGACACAACATCGTATATTATGAACTATAGTACTTCTCAAATAAACATCAATTTATTAGCATCTCATAAAATATCAACTTGGGTTTTAAAACAGTTTGCTCATTTACTTAAAAATACCAAAATCTCAAAATATCATATTGGTTCGACGGCTTACAATTTGAAATTAACTAAACATTATTCCTGAAACACTAAAACAAATAAAACTACTGCACATAGACTCGAGAAAGCTCCACCAACTCTAATCCTAAATATGCAACCCTTCGATACTTATCCTTGCTTGGGGTAACAAAATAACCCAAACATATAAATAACCAAAGTAAAACAATAAATACCACAATACAACTACTCAAGAAAGAAATACAGAATATATGTACTCATTTCACTATACCACAATTATTCTCTTGTTACGATACACAGTTCTCAAGTTTTCACAATTAAACACCATATTTATACACACACTTCACGAATTGTGCCTCTCTCGTGACTTTACGCGCAAAGGTTTGGAGGGTCCGTCCTCGCACCCTTTCATGTACCTACATTTTAGGTCCACTCCTCACACCCAATATAGGCACCTTCTTCGTTTAGAGGGTCAGTCCTCGCATCCTCTAAACGTAGAACTCAGTTTATTTGCTCAATTCAAATGTTCTCTTTATATTTTCTTCTTTCAAAAATAAATCAACTCAATTTTTCCAATTTACACTACTCATAATATCACACAAAATTTCTACCATACATTATGACACAAAAGCACATAATCACAACTCATGAATACAATCACACAAAGACTCGTAGTTCTAACTACAATTACAGTAAATTCTAAATGTACCTGTGATTGTACATTGAAGGTTCCTCAAAAAGAAGATACCGAAGTAATCCTAAAATTTCTCCTTTCCGAGTATCGACGGAAACGAATCACCTATATAAAACACATGTATATTTCACTCTCAATTGACTAATTAAACTTTATCATATCGATTTACATAACTAGGGTTTTTTTAGAGATCAAAGAGATACGGAACGGATTCATGAGAAATTTACCTCAACACGACGACGATTAAGAGTAGAATTCGATTCCACGTTTGAATTGTCAAACCGAATAATCAATCACCAAGAATTGAGGTTTTCTTGGCTCAAGATCCCCTTTTTCGCCAATTAATTCGAGAATATGTGATAATAGATGTATTTATTTCGCTTTACGCATGAAAATATAACATTCTGAACTTTAACTGTTCAATCGATCAAACCAATACTTGGATCAATCGAAATTCACTGGTCAAATTTTCAACAGTTCGATCGATCCAACCATTACTTGTGGATTGATCGAACTTCGCTAGTCAAATCAAACTCTTTCCACTTTGAATTAGCTTTTGGTTAAAGTACAAAAGTTGTTGATAATTAAAATAACTTTCCATCAGTATTTTATAGACCTAAATTGGACTTAGGGGAAGTTATGCCCAAAATACTAAATTGCTATTCATAAAGCATTATTCACAAAAGTTACTTTACATTCGTTTGAAATTCTACACTCATTATATTGTTAAGTATAACATTTCATTTTTATAAACCTTAAAGAAATTAATAAGATCTTAAGATTCTTCCCTCGAAAAAGAAAACTTTGTCCTCAAAGTTTAAGATATACCTATGAACAACTTAGGGTATTTGTTTCCCATCTCTTCCTAGTGTTCCCATGTTTGTTCCTCTACTCCATGGTGTTTCCAAAGTACCCTAATCAGAGGTATCACTTTTCCATGAAGTATTTTATTACTACGATCCACAATCCTCATTGGTTGTGCTTCATAAGTCACATATTCTTCTACTACTAAATCGAAATAATTTACCACATGCAACGGGTCTGGCTTATATTTATACAATATAGAAACATAAAATATTGGATGCACATTCTCTAAATGAGGAGGTAATTCCAATTGATACGTTGAATTCCCCACCTTCTCAATAATCTGAAATGGTCCCACAAATTTCGGTGTCAGTTTTCTTATCAAACCGCATTACCCTTTTCAAAGGCGAGACCTTTAGAAATACATGGTCCCCCTTGTTGAAAGATAATGGGTATCTTATGTTATCTACATAATTCTTTTGATGACTCTGAGCCGTTACTAACTTC
>MKEJ01104515.1:0-18893 GCA_001753735.1 Embelia ribes
GCATAAATGACATTTGTAAAAAGCAAAAATTTTCATTACCATGCCCCAATATCCAGGGTTATATACACCAACTCCTCCAGCTGGGCATGTATTGGGGCCTCCGTTGTCACAAAGCACGTCCATACGAAGTGCAACTTTGTTCTTCTGAAAGCACGAAGAGCGATCGGTGGATAGCCTAACCAGTGATTCGTCCCCGATTATAGACCAGGGAGCAATATTCGATGGCGTGATTTGCCCCCCAGCTTCGAAGCCTATAAGATCCAAACATTCATTATCAAATGAACGAGAAATAGATGTTGCATTTTCGTATGATGTTTTGTGCGCTTATCTTTATTTAACCTACTAAGATGTTCAACAAGTTATGTAACCGAAAACTATATAGAGAGTCGAATTTTTAAAATAGTTCTCACTTCTACTGTTTTATTTGATCTTATTTTTTCCTTGAACAGAATGACAAGAAATAAGAACGAACCTCGGTTGCTGACAAGCTCAGCCCACAACCCACCAGCCCCAGCATGATTGATTTCCTGCAGACGAAACCATATTAACAACCGGCGTATATTTAAAATAAGACCTATTATTGCCTTATCGATTTCTAAACAGCTCTATTATTGCCTCCAATTTTTTTCAATTTAGAAGCAGTATTATCATAGCGTGTTGAATTGTATCTTATCGTATCCCATATCGCAAGTTTCTTAAGCAAAATAAATATGCATCCTGAAAAGAAAATATTAATCAGACAAGCAAAACTACGCGGCAGTAGTGAAATATCTTTGAAGTATGTGAACTGATTCACCTCAAAGAATAAACCGAACAAAGTTTCTGGTATCTTTCGGCCAGATCCCGGAGAAGCATTTATGGATAGAGTCGAATTCCGAGCATAAACTTTATATGCAAAATGTTGATATACGACAAACAGCTCGATTATGAAAACCAGGGTGACTTTATCGAATAGCCACATTGCTTCCTTGAACAAATTCAATTCTTTCACAGTATCTGTGGATAAGAAAAAAGCCGATAAGACATTCTGATCAAGGATGGAAAACCCGAAAACACAAAATGCAACTTTCATTCATTTGATTTTGCAAACAAAAACAGGGAGATGGAAAAAAGTGATTTAACTTATTCAAAGCAAGTATTTATATCCAAATGGAAGACAAAATTAAAAAAGAAAAGGATGGAGAATCCAGAAATTTTCCAATGGAAAAGGGAAATTTCTCATTTATCTATCTTCAGAAAATTCTAAATATTTGCTTGTAAGTTGTATGGCCTATAAAAGTTGCACTCAAAACAAAAAATGACTAATTCAGAATAACAAACAAAGAGTACAAAAACCCTTTGCTTCAGCTTCTGGGTAAAACATCACAGAAGAAATCAAAATTTCAATTACATTATGGATAATCTACAGGCTATGCAAATTATAACTTGTTTCAAAAACCATCTACCAAAATAAGCATGTCGACGTACCCGTCATTGCAAGTGGCGGGTTAACACGCCATTGGCAATGTCGGGTTTTGGTAGAAATGATTACTTTAACAAATAGTTCAAGACAAGCTGGTTTTGGTAAATGAGTTTGAAAATAAGATGGGATTCGTAACCTTCTATCAAACACTGCAAACTCTTATTAATTATGGTATAACAATCAAAATTTAGCAGAAAATAAAAAGATTCATACCAAGATATAATATAAAATTTGAAATGAAAGAATAAAATCGAACCTAAAACAGAACCCAGGAGTCCTTACAAGTTTTGGATTTTTGTATAAGTATTCAGTAGCTTACTCACATATATATACTAGTCCAGAAACACAAGCACGTGCTTGATATACAACTATACTGTTTATAATAATTTACATAGCAGAGAAAAAAAAAATTAGTATAAATTTAGGAGATTTGTTTATATTTAATCATTTTTATTTGTTTGACAATAAACACATAATTATTTTACTTTCTATATTATTACCTTCTTAGTTAGGTAACACAAAATATTTATAATTTCTAACTCGAAGTTTTTATATTTTAATTTATCTTGAAGATAATATAGGAAATTAGTTAAGCTTACAAAAAAAAATTGTTAATTATGAAGCAAAACAAAACAATTAATTCATAATATAATTGTTATTTGTTGAGACCTTCAGTATAACAATTTATTGGATGAGTTAACTTTCACTTTTCACAAATTATAATACGAAACAAATTTCTAAAACTTCTCTAGATTAGTGCAAGCCAAAAAATTTACATGTTTTTGAAAATCTAAAGAAATTTACTCCCTCGGCTCCAAAAAAAATATTCACATTTTTATTTTGAGGCGTCCCAAAATATTGTCATCTTTATAAAAATAAATTTAACAAATTTAAACTTTTTAAATTACTCATTCAAATTAAATGTTTATGATGATTATAATGCATAAAAATAACATTTCTTAGGGGCAAAATTGCGACCTCCAATTTTCCAAAAATTAATATTGTTATATAGACAGTAAATAATTCTTATTATTTATAGGAAGAAATCAACTCAAGGAAAAAATTGAATATAAAGGTCATGGAGAGTATTTTTAATCATATCATAATGTATATTTCATCACATTTTAAATGATGTAAGAATATTTTTTAAAGTAAATCATGAGGGAAATAAGTTGAAGAGTAAATAAACCGTGAATAAATCATATTTATGAATATGCTAATTCTATATAGATGTGCATGAATTAAAATTTTATCCACTTATCTTTAAATTGCTACTCTTAACTTAAATATAAAAACTAAAATTTTTAATTACTTTTGATTAGATAATTATCTTTTAATTTTGATGTGTTGATTTATTTTTTTTTTTTTGGCAAATACAGTTTTACCTTCCTTTAGTTTGAGCTACTATAAAAATTAGTTGTAATTTTATTAAATTTAAAGAAGTAATTTTGGATTGTAAAAAGAAGTAAACTTTGAGGGAGTTTGTACTTTTACGGTACAGCTTGTTAGATACATCATATCTCATTCATGCACACATTTAAATAAATTTTAATAAATGAATTTGAATATTGAGTTTGTGTTAGATAGTTCAATGTATATTAGTCATTAACTTGAGCATTATGCTCTATTTGTTTTGCCGGAAAAAGAAAACTAGAGAAAATATTTTTCCATGAAAAAACTTTCAAGGAAAAAACTTATTTTCCTAGATTTTCTACATGTTTGGAAGGACATTGAATTTTTCTTGTAAAATATTAGTATCCTATCCATATCTCTATCCTTCTCTATCATATCTTACCCATATAATTAATTTATTTCCTCAAATTTATTTTTTTACTCAGTGAAAAAATTACAAAAGATTTTTAATTAGAATTTAAAGAGTAAAACAATTGTATATTTTAAATTATTACAAGCAATTTGTAAAAAAAAAAAAATATTAGAAAGAAGAAAAAATCAAATAGTCTTTTATATATTAAAATAATCCGACAATTAATTTGATAAAATTTAAAAATACAAATGAATATTTAAGTTAGGTAACGAATAAAATTTATGTAATTTGTGAAAGATAAAAAAAAGCAAAAGAATAAGATTAGGAGAGAGAAATAGAAGTGCCCTCGTTAAAAGAATTCTAGGGAAAATATTTTTCTAGGAAAAGATCTTCAAGAAGAAAACTGATTTTCCTATATTTTTTGCATGAAAGTATATTGAATTTTTCTTGAAAATTATTAGTATCATATCTCAGAACTCTATCCTTTTCTATCATATATCTTATCTGTATAATTAATTTATTTCCTCAAATTATTTTTTACTCAATGAAAAAAATTACAAAAGATTTTTAATTACAATTTAAAGAGTAAAACAATTGTATATATACTAGTCGAGAAACACAAGCACGTGCTTTGCACATGATGTATAACTATACTGTTTATAATAATTTATATACCAGAGAACAAAAAAAAATAGTATAATTTTAGGAGATTTGTTTATATTTAACCATTTTTTTTACTATATATTTGTTTCAGAATAAACACATAATTATTTTACTTTCTATATCATTAGCTTCTTAGTTATTAGGTAACACATAATATTTATAGTTTCTAACTCTAAGTTTTTATATCTTAATTTATCTTCAAGATAATATAGGTAATTACTTAAGCTTACGAAAAAACAAAATTGTTAATTGCGAAGCAAAACAAAACAATTAATTAATAATGGAATTGTTATTTGTTGAGACTTTCAGTACAACAATTTATTGGATGATTTAACTTTCACTTCTCACAAATTATAATACGAAACAAATTTCTAAAACTTCTCTAGATTAGTGTAAGCCAAATTATTTCTTTTGAAAATCTAAAGAAATTTACTCCCTTCAATTCCAAAAAAAAATATTCATATTTTTATTTTGAGGCGTCCCAAAATATTGTCATCTTTATAAAAATAAATTTAACAAAAATTTAAACTTTCTAAATTACCCATTCATATTAAATGTATATGGTGATTATAACACATAACAATAACATTTTTCAGGGGGGAAATTGCGACATCAAATTTTCCAAAAATTAATATTGTTATGTAAATGGTAAATAATTTTTATTATTTATAGGAAGAAATCAACTCAAAGAAAAAATAGAATATAAAGGACGTGGAGATTATTTTTAATCATATCATAATGTATATTTCATCACATTTTAAACGATGTAAGAAAATTTTTTAATGTAAATCATGAGATAAATAAGTTGAAGAGTAAATAAACCATCAATAAATCATATTTATGAATATGCTAATTCTATATAGATTTGCGTGAATTAAAATTTTAACTACTTATCTTTAAATTGCTACTGTTAACTTAAATATAAAAATTAAAAATTTTAATTACTTTTGATTACATAATTATTTTTTAATTAGATATGTGTTGATTTAATTTTTTTTTTTTTGGCAAATACAGTTTTACCCTTCTTTAGTTTGAGCCACTATAAAAATTAATTGTAATTTTATTAAATTTAAAGGGGTAGTTTTGGATTGTAAAAATGAGTAAACATTGAGAGAGTTTGTACTTTTATAGTAGATTTTGTTAGATACATCATATCTTACACATTTAAATAAATTTTAATAAATGAATTTAAATATTGAGTTTTGTGTTAGATGGTTCAATGTATATTAGTTATTAACTTGAGTATTATACTCTGTTTGTTTTGCCGGAAAAAGAAAACTAGAGAAAATATTTTTCCATGAAAATACTTTCAAGGAAAAAACTTATTTTCCTAGATTTTCTACATGTTTGGAAGGGCATTGAATTTTTCTTGTAAAATATTAGTATCCTATCCATATCTCTATCCTTTTCTATCATATCTTATCCATATAATTAATTTATTTCCTCAAATTTATTTTTTTACTCAGTGAAAAAATTACAAAAGATTTTTAATAACAATTTAAAGAGTAAAACAATTGTATATTTTAAATTATTACAAGTAATTTATAAAAAAAAATTAATAGAAAGAAGAAAAAATCAAATAGTATTTTATATATTAAAACAAACCGACAGTTAATTTGATAAAATTTAAAAATACAAATGAATATTTCAGTTAGGTAACGAATAAAAATTATGTATTTTGTGAAATATAAAAAAAAGCAGAAGAATGAGATTAGGAGAGAGAAATAGAAGTGCCCTCATTAAAAGAATTCTAGAGAAAATATTTTTCCAGGAAAAGATCTTCAAGAAAAAAAGGGATATTCCTAGATTTTCTGCATGAAAATATATTGAATTTTTCTCGAAAAATATTAATATCATATCTCATAACTATCCTTTTCTATCATATCTTATCCATATAATTAGCTTATTTCCTCAAATCGTTTTTTACTCAATGAAAAAAATTACAAAAGATTTTTAATAACAATTTAAAGAGTAAAATAATTGTATATTTTAAATTATTACAAGTAAATTATAATAAAAAAATAGAAAGAAGAAAAAATCAAATAGTATTTTATATATTAAAATAATCCGACAGTTAATTTGATAAAAATTAAAAATACAAATGAATATTTGAGTTAGTTAACAAATAAAAATTATTTTTTTATGAATAATTTATGGAAATGAGAGATGAATGTATTTTGTAAAAGATAAAGAAGCAGAAGAATAATATTAGGAGAAAGAAATGGGCTTGTAGCCACAAATCAAGGAAGGCAAGTGCTTTGGAAAATAATATTTCTACCTTTCGAGCGTAGAAAATAATTTTTTTAAAATTTTATTTTCCATATAAACAAACTCTAGCAAATCTTATTTTCCAAGAAAATATTTTTTTTCCTTATTTTCCTGCAAAACAAACAGATTTAACTAATACAAAAATCTAATCTCTAGAATATAAATAATTAATTATAAATCCAATTTAAAATTTTTGCTAGTTATTCTTTCCATTTAATTTTGAATAAAAAAAAAAGTATGGCTTATAAAACCCATTCCAAACCCTTAAGTTTTATTTGTTTTGTCGGGAAAAAAATTCTAGAGAAAATATGTTTTCAGAATTTTCAAGAGAAAAACTAATTTTCCGACATTTTCTACATATTTGGAAGGATATTGAATTTTTCTTGGAAAATATTAGTGCCATATGTCATAACTCTATCTTTTTCTATCATATCTTATCTAAATAATTAAATTATTTCCTCAAATTTATTTTTTTACTCAATGAAAAAAATTACAAAAGATTTTAAACTACAATTTAAAGTGTAAAACAATTGTATATTTTAAATTATTTCAAGTAATTTATAAAAAAAAAATATTAGAAAGAAGAAAAAATCAAATAGTATTTTATATATTAAAATAATCCGACAGTTAATTTGATAAAAGTTAAAAATACAAATGAATATTTAAGTTATGTAACCAATATAAATTATTATTTTTATAAATAATTTAATGAGAGGAGAGATGGATGCATTTTGGGAATGATAAAGAAACAGAATGATAACATTAGGAGTGAGAAATGGGTGCGCCCTTGTTATAGCCACAAATTCAGGGCTTTGGAAAATAATTTCTCTTCCTTATAGGGCCAAGTTATTTTTCCTTATTTTGCTCTATGTTTGAAAAATAAATTTCCAAAAATTTGATTTTCCATCTAAACAAACTTTAGCAAATACGATTTTCCCAGAAATTTTTTTTTTTCTCATTTTCTGGCAAAACAAGCAGAACCTTACCTAAAGTTTTTAAAAATAGCAGTTACAGAAATTATGATTACAAATAAATGACTTTTTAAATACTCTAAATAATTAGAGGAAGAAAATTGCTAAACAAATTTCTAAGGAATTTTTTATTATTATTATTATTATTATTTTTTAGAATCATAAAGCAAATTGGGTTTTTTGCAATTCTGGGTTAGGTGAGACCCAATATTGCATAAATGGTGTATCAACAAAAATAATTATAAATATAGTGAACTGCATTATATTCGTCATTATTAATAGTGAACATTTAAAAATATTATATATTATTCGCTACTACTTATGGCGAATAATACATACATATATATATATATATATGTATATATATTTACAGTTTGTCACTAGTAATGGCGAAAAATAATATATTTTCAATAATTCACCACTAGTAATAGTGAAAAATAATTTTTGTTTTTTTACAGTTTGCCATTATGTGTTGTTGCAAAAATAATAATTTATTTTATTTTATTTTTTAAGTTTGGCACTGCTAATGGCGAATTGTTTTTTCACAGTTTGCCACTTCTAATGGCGAATTATTATTATTTTTTTTTACATGTCGCCGATGCTAATGGCGAAATATTGATAAATAAACAAAAAAAAAATAATATTATGATAATCATTTTCCTTCCTGTATTCCTCACTTCTTATATTTAGCATTCAACCTAATAACAAAATCAATACAAGTTATTCCTATTCGAAATATAAAAAATAAAATAAAATTGAACTATATAATCAATCAATAAAAGAAAAACACATATCAACATTTACATTACGGATATACGTAACTATAGAAATACACATATCAACAAAAATAGCAAATAAAAAAAAATATATATATATATATATACACAACCGTCATTCCTAAATATATATATATACAATTCGTCATTAGTGGTGGCAAACTGTAAAAAAAAAAATCACCAATAGTAGTGGCAAACTTAAAAAAAATATATTATTTTCACAATAATACATAAATTAATTTTTGCCACTAAAAAAATATATATTTTCACCATTACTAATGGCGAACTGTAAAAATATATATATTGTTCGTCATTAGTAGTGGCGAACAATATACAATATTATCAAATATTTGTCATTAATAATAGCGAACATGTGTACCAAATTGGTAATTATTTTTGTTGATACACCATTTACACAATATTGTTTCCCACCTAACCCAGAATTACAAAAAACCTGATTTGAGAAGCAGAACCAAAGGACAGAACTCACTTCTAATATTTCAGTTTTACTTCATGTTTGTTTTAGAAAAACGATGGGACGATTTTCCCTTTCTCATAATACTTGGACAAGTGTGTGACTGTGTTCTAATGTAGCCATAATCGTACTCATATGCTACTATTGCCCCCCCAAAATTTATAAAAAAATTTATAACATTTTACAAATTTACAGCCATGCAATTTTGCAGAGATTGTTTATTGCACTCCTATGTTGTTTAGTTTTGAAAAGAAAGAATTGCAGATGTTTGGGAACATTTCAATTGTTGTGTTGAACTTATTTCAGAAATTAGTTGAAATTATTAGGATATTGTGAAATTGTTGTTAAGTTTGTAGAACTTGTTGGATATTTAGATTTGTAAGTTTATTGAAATTTTGGGGAAAATTGGGTTAAATAGTTGAAGTTTTTGAAGATTTGTTAATATTCCGGAGATTTGTGGAAATTAATTCTCCTTGTGTATTTAATTTTTTTTCCCCTTTGTAAACTGTAGAAATTATTTGCTATTGTGTAACCAGTTGGAAATAAGATTAAAAGTGGAAATTATTAAAGGTTTGTGATTTCTTCTTGAAAGTAAGAAAAAATTAATTTTTGGATATTTGTTACAATTAAAGGGATTGTAGACATTACTTATTTTTTTTCTTTTTTTGCAATGTCCGGTTTATATAGCTAGTATTGAGGTTCAATCCGATTTCACCGAGCACCGGATGGGTACATTGGGCAAGGGACTTCGTCTATGGATGTGGGCACGTCTATCGATGCCGTTGACTAGTTATCTTATTACAATTTTATTTGTACAATGTTCGCAAAAATATTTTCCTCTAGGGGTCGTTAGAGCGCGACTCCATCCAAATGCCTGGCAGAAAAAGGTCAAGAAATGATACTCGAACCTGCTGAACATTCATTGTTTTTGTGCCGGATGTGGTATAGATGGCGCGGATTCGATTCTACCAAATTTACCCACAAAATCTCGAGCCCACCGGTTTTCCCCCCATTCTAGACTTCATGTAAAAGTCAACTTGTTTTGTGAAAACATGCTCATTTAAACTATAAAGTTCCAAGAGTTGGGATGAGATTTTAACATCCATGAACGCATGAAAGCTCTTCTTCAGATTAACTTATTAAGAGAAGTAACCATATGGCTTTTTGCATCAACCTTTAATTCAAAATGAAAGACAAATCAAGTGTGTACAGGTACAGCACCATAACGAAAGGATAACACGTCGAAGTAGAACGCAAACAGTGCGCCCGTGATACTAGAAATCATCGACAAAATGCTTGTGAACACCAACAACATAATTTCATCAGTCTCGCCAAAAAATCGGTTCGACAAAGGTTCAACCCAACCTCGCTTCTCGTCGTAACACCTGAGACGGGTAAAATGCAGGCTCATCACTCAAAAGAGTTCTAGGAATATAAACATTTAGACATATAAGACGGACTATTGCACGCTAATAAAATCTCAGAACCACCTATTTCTATGATAAATCAGTTTCACAAGAACACCCAACGGGGCAGTAAAGTAAGGCTCTATAACATCGAAGTGTGCATATTTCATCGCAAAAAACAGTAAAGTTTTTGGTCATCACCAACCCTTTGGGAACAGCTACCTATAGGTCGAAAGTAGGCTAGACCGTGGAACTTAGGGTATGTACAAAAAAAGGGAGGCTCCAGAGAGACCAATCAGCTACCTGTTTAAGAGCTTGCCTCGAACCCAATTGATTTTGCCAAAGACCCAAACTAATGCTTCATTTGGGAGCATGTTTAGTCAGGGCTTGTTTGGTAGCATTTATGACTTCTTTATTCTGGTTATATATACTGATTTTAAAAAATGACAACGTAAAATTATTTGGTAAAAGTTAACTTGTCAGTGATTTTCCTTCATTGCCATAAAAATACAAGTTTAAACAGAAAAACCTTGTTCCACTTTTATGTGCTTGGCACGGAAAGCCACCAATGTTTGCCAAATATCTGGTTCATGTTTCTTTTGGGTAAAAGTTAACTTCTCGGTGTTTTTAGTTTTTATACTGGGAAAGAACAACTAAAAACATAAAGAGAGAACAGAACTGTCTATATAAGTAAGATAACATAATCACTACAAAACAGGCCCTCGACTAGCTAGTTAGGGTTCAGCAAAGTTCAATTTGGTTAGTTTTTACACCCCTTGGGAAGGATTAAGGCTTTCAATCCAACTAAGGTCACACTATCCAATAAAATAATTGCAGATTACGATTGTGACAAAACACTGGACTCGTGCAAATTTGGGAAAATAACACTGCCATCCAACTAACTGGAAGGACCATTGGCAAAACTGAGGCAGGGAAGGAATTGATGAAGGGAAGATTATAGTACTAACCTCTTCAGCAAATTTAATTAAAATCGTCGTCCGAGGTCGTTGCTGACCCTCCACGGGTACAAAGTGAGCTGTAACTACTGCAGGAAAACCTGCACCATCCAAAACACCCTTCAAGGGATAAAAAAACATGTAAGCCTACTAATGACTTAAAATTTTCAAATGCAAAAGATAGAATGGAAAGAGAACGGTATAGTACACACCCTCACTATTCCAGCAACAAAGGCGCCACAATTGAATGTTCCCATATCCTTCGGTATTGAAATGAATCTATAACATACGTATGAAACATCAGATAATCATTAACTGAACAGCTATGTGCCACTGTAATAAAAGATTGAAATTTTAGAAAAAATCACCTATTAACAAGGAGTTCCTTCTCACTAATCATGTATTCATCTTCGTGTTCAGTTCCCTTCTCAAGTGAGTCAGCAACCTGGAGAATTTCATGCGTCCATCAGTAAATGGTCGCTTTTGATTTTACTTTATAAAGCTTTCTGCTGATAGTTTTTGTGGAAAGGAAAAGAGGAAGAAGCTAAAAGTACACTAGAATTTACAGAATTCTTCAACAAGAGTGAGATCGTGACTTCTGTGGTTGTCGAAGACGCGCTCGGCACTCCTAAAGCTAAACGACAAGACTTGCGCTCGTCTAAGGTGCTAATTATTTTGGGTCAAAATAGCATATTTTCCAAAAATCCAGATCTTTATGCATTCCACAGAATAATTCATTGTTTTGGTGTTGATTTGGGTGGGGTGTATAATCTCTTAATATATGATAAATGACCTTTGTGTACAGGTGATACTTTAATTGATAAGCAATTGTGATTTTGTTGAAAATCATTAAGAAAAATGAATGTGTAACAAATTAAACTGAGAAGATCAGAAAGGCTGATGTTAGCGAGGTCCTCGTGTTAGCCCAAATCGCTCACCTTGGCAGCATGTTGGGCTCTCCCAAGCACCTAATGGCAGGGTTAATATGTAGATAAAACTTAATATACTCAAGAAAATTCATGATAAAAAAATCTTTCAACGGTATTAGAAGACGTGGCCGAAAACAGTCAGGACATTATCCACTGAAAGTAAAACCTAAAAGCTTCTGCAGGAAGAGGTAAAAGAAAGTACACCAATTGCCCAGACGAAAAAAACTTTAGCTCTAAAGCTCCAGTTGAAAGAGGTACAAAGAAACTATAACTACTGCCTGAACCTGTAGAGATTTTAAAAAAAGATGAACCGTGGCCATAGAATATGCTAAACATGACCGAGAAAGGATCATTCACAAGGAAAATGTAGGCTAAACATGGGAGATGGTATCACGTACAAAGTGCCA
Source organism: Embelia ribes (assembly GCA_001753735.1). NCBI lineage: Eukaryota > Viridiplantae > Streptophyta > Magnoliopsida > Ericales > Primulaceae > Embelia > Embelia ribes. The sequence goes on from MKEJ01104515.1 coordinate 12,079, forward strand.
CTGGTACCGTGTGTACACGAGAAGGAAAAATCAAGGAAGCTAAATCACACAGACAAAAATTCTCAAATCAAGCAAATGATGACAATGTTTCCAAAATCATCTCTCATGAAGATAAACATATTGAGTTTCTTTAAGTAGCATTTGCATCAACAATTGTGCCCATAAACGAAAACTACAATGTACTTAAAATGGACTTTCTTGGTTTTCAGCAATGTCATGTAAATAGGATGATCCCAATCTTTGAAAGGGTCAAATGTATCATTTCTATAATGCAGCATTCACGTTCACATCATTAATGAAAATTACATAACCGATATGTTGCTTTATGTCCGTATTTTAATGTCAAATCTCAAAAGAGCAAAAAGTTCAAGCGTAACTAAAACTGCAACTACGAACAAAGAGCATGAGGTCCATAAAGTTCAGACTTCCAGTAACTGTAGCCATAATTGCGAATATAGACACCAGAAGAATATGCCAGGGTCAAGTCATATTTTGCACCCACATCAACTTTGATTATTTTATGACCTAGCTTGTGCAATCCGTACAAAATTAATCTGTTGCAACTAACAATCAACCAAACCATAATGATTGCTTCCGACTTATGCAACTTTACTCACTTTCTCGGTAAGACAAATCTCTTTTTCTTTCTATACGCAATTTCGGAAGAGTCTATTAGATAGGATTCACTCACGGGAAGAATTCAAGTGAAATCGTTTTTGAGTTCAAAGAAGACGCATCCAACTACCAAACCTTTTTATGTTGGGGCTTTGCTGACTTGTTGGTGTTCCATTTCAAATCATACAAACCAAAACGATTGATTCAATTTAAAAAATTATTCATTTCTCGGTGATCTTTTCAGGTTAAGGGTGTGCCCCATTATCAGCGTTTCGTTTCAGTAACATCATCACTTCTCAACAACAAAATAAATGTGGAAGGGAACAAGAAAATCTCTATGGATGTTAACAAAGTAGAACTAACAGCAACATTAGTAAGAGTAGTAGTAGAAAGAAGATTTACTACCTTTCCAAACAAAACCTTCCACACTGTGCTGTGTACAAAAGACAAAATACCCAATAATCGGGTCTCTCTTCTGTTGCCCTACAAGAGGAGAATAAGTTAGAAACAGGTTACCTGTTTTAAAACATAACATATAAATAAAGCATAGGCAAGCCAGCCTGTCCAAGAAAATGTGAGTAAGAACATGTCCAAATTGGCAAACCAATAGATTTTGACTCTCACTCTTCGCCACAAGAATAGAGAAATTCCAATTTCTAAAGCGAAAAACAAAGTGCATAACTAGTCAACTTTTTCTAACTTTAAATGAATTTTCTGTAGGGCAGCTCCATCAAAACCAAAGTGCAGTTTCGGGTCAAAAAGAAACAAGCAGCATAAGTTTTGATGATCTCCATTAAGCGGAAAAATAAATATGCTTAAAAAAAAATCCAAGTTATGTTCTACTTTCTGAATCCAAACAAGACATTCAACCAAAAGATAAAACAATATGAAGATGCAAGTCCCAAAGTTTGCAGTCTTAAATTTTGTTATTGCTAAAGTTCTTAAAATTTGCTAGAGTAACTACCACCAGATATGAGTACCTTTTCTCGATGACAGAGAAGTTCCAGTACCCTTGCACCAACAGCATAACCTGCATCCTCCAATCTGAAATAAACAAATATCGGAAAGGTAAAAGAAAGAGGCAAAACTGAAATTTATGAATATTCAGGTTTGTTTGCCTGTAGTTTTTGAGCTCAGGTAAATTGCTTTTAGCTAATAAGTTGTCCATTTGGCTTCCAACTTTGTAAAGTAAAACTGTTTTGCTTTTCCAGACTAAATAAGCTATAAGTTTTATAATCAATCAATAACCTGTAACTTTAAGATTTTTAAGTTTAATGATGGGCCTACCATATAAATGTCTGTTTTCTTTTTCTTCCCAAAGGTTGATCCAACAATGTCAATTTAACCAGATAAACAAGATGAAGGTATTATAACAGCTTAGCTTTCAGTTTATTGTGAACTAAATTAGACATAAGATGTATCATTGCCTAAACATTGAAACTAATTAATCACCTCCGCTCTAGCTCGGCAATATTATCCACTTGAGTTTGATTGTACTGTACCAGCTCCGAAAACAAGAAAGCGAATGCACTCAAACTGACCTGAAAAGGAAAATAAGTGCAGAATCTCATCACATGTCATATAATCCTAACAGGAAAAGAGGAAAACAAAAACAACACAAATATTAGCAGCTTGTATCCCTCACCAAACTTGGGGAAAAGCAAATAAAGAAATAAAATCTGATATTTTTCCAGTGAACTTCAGGGCTGTCTTAGCTTTCGGAGGCCTAAAGCAAGAGAACTAAATGTGGCCTTTTATTATATGTGAATATATAAACTACAATTTTATTCAAAAGTAATTTTTCTTGCCTTATAAAACCATTTAAGTATTTATTAGATCCTTATATTTAAATGTTTCTAATAAATCTTTTCCGATCGATATAATTGTCTAGCTGTTCAATTTTTTTAGTAACATAATTGACATTAGATATGTTTTCAAGAAATCTACTATTGCATTTCTGCTGAGATCTCTAAAAAGTCTAAGAAATAGAAACACGGTGTGGAATATTGAGCAAATTTCTCAAACAAGAAGTGGGGAGACAAATCTCACCCCTTAGTCTTTCTATGTTCAGAAAATTTTCAAGAATTGCTACTGTAATTTTTTCTACGGGAAAAGTAACTATTCACAATTTCTATGTTAAAAAGATAAATTTTTTCCGACCAAAATAAAATAAATACACCAATATGTATTAGAGAAATATTTTTTAGAATTTATTTTTTTTATATATATAATACAAATGACTTTCTTGAAGATCTGATGTGGCTCATTTTTATTTTATAAAAAAAAATGGTTTTTCCAAAGTCAGATTATTAGAAATCAAATGCTCTTAGCTCCAATAAATATCAAGCTTAAACCTTGCAAAATAATCCCAATTCAGCTAAATTACATTCAACATCTGACTAGAAACTGAGATCAAGTGAAATTGAGAGTAATCATTGAATGGGATCGAGAATTAAAAGGTCCCCATTACTACACCAATAGAAAGAATCAATATATATGTATATATACATACATACATAACAAAAACAGAAAAATATATACAAAAATAAACCTCGTGTTTGGCCTTAGAGAGGGGTTTGTCGAGAACATTTGAGTACTGCTTCATCTTCCCAACTCAGATCATTCTCTCTCTCTCTCTCTTTCTCTCTATCCACAGTACACATGTGAAAAAACGATAGGTAATTCTAGTATGTGGTGTGAGTGTGACCGTGTGTATCTACTTGGTTTGCATTTTTAAATTTAATTTTGTTTTTTTTTTTAAACCTAGGCCGCATTTACCCACCTAGCTTCAAAAGTAAACTCATTTGTTATTATTTATTTATAGTTCTAAAAGGAATAACATTAATTTTTTCTTAATACATGTCGCCCAACAAACCCTTTTCCTTAATTATATTATGCTGATTTCCAGAATTTTAAATAATAAAATAATAATTGATAAATAACATTAAAATTTGGTTTCTTTAAAAAGTATGATATTAAATAATTATTATTTAAAAAATAATCTTTTATTATTATAAAAGAAATATGTAATAAGAATTTAACTACTACGTACTCCCTCCGTTCCGTTTCAAAATAAGTGCCTTTTATGATAGATGCACACAAATTAAGGCAATTATTAAATATCTCAATTTTAGTAAAGAATAAAAATATTTTACCTAATTACCCTTCATTAAATATTTGATTTATGTGCATTTGATGGAAATTTTAGAGGATAATAGGGACAAAATTGAAAAAACAGTTATAAATGCATTATCTATTTTTAAAACGATACTTAAAATTAAACAAAAAAATATATTTTAAACGATCCTTATTTTGAAACGAATGGAGTACTTTAGGGTACCCTTGTCCTAATAGTCGAAAAGGAAGGATAAATTTTTATAAGCTCCTTAACTTGCTTTTAAAAGCAAGCAGAAACTTATGTTAGTAAATAATCATTTCTTCTTTTACCAAACGCCAAAACTAATTTTTTGTCAGGAAAAAATTATGATAATAATTTAAAACCAGTATCTAAAAAGGAATATAAAACCCAGTCTTAATAATACTCAATATATATGTAAAAATAAATTTATGTTCACAATTTTAGGAGTCAAAATATTATTCTGTTGTATTGAGTGATGAAAAAAATATTTGATATAAACTTGCAATTTTTTATATTGATAATATATTTTTTGCTTAATTTTGGCAAACTTTTTTTACACAAGTATATTTTGGTTGCTAGCAGTACAAAATTATTAACGACTCTTAAGACATTTTAAGTGTGAATCTTAATGAATTATTTTTTTATGTTTAAAAAATTCTATTCCAAATGATCAAATTTTTATTTTGAATATATATCCTTTTACAATTAATGAAACTATTTCATTAAAAGTATGCTTTTTCCAGTTTGCATTTTGTGTTTTTGTTTAAATTTTACAAAGTGACTTTTTTCATTCATAATTTCATGAATGTAAGCATTTGATTCTTAGTAGAATTTTTCTAGGAAAATTTCATTGGATTCTCATTTTTTTTTTCATTTAGTAGCATCATCTAAACTTGAAATGAAATGAAGTGAACTATGAGGATGCTTCTTATGTTTTCCTTCTATTTGTGACTTACAATTCACTCGTGTTCTTAATGTTCTGAAGCTTTTATATATATAAAAAAAATAGTATCCTCTAATTGATATAATATATATATTTTTTGAAATAGTAGTAAAAAAATAAAAAATCATTGGGGGATCATCCCTTTTAGGAAAGTACATAATAGGCGGCTTTTTAAATGCAGCTGTTTATAGTGAAAAACTAGAACCTCATACGGTTTTTTACTTTCTGATAAAGTATATTTTAAATAGTCTTTCAACTTAGATCAAATATAAGAGGAGATATATAATCACAAAATAAGAATTCACAAATATCATTAATTCAATTAAACCAAAATCCTATAGCAATAATTGTCCAACTTTATATTGGTAAACAAGATCTTAATATTGGAAAATCACCTTTTAATTCTGACCTCACTTTTGATCTTCGAAACCAGTTTATGCAAACAAACTAGAAGCAAGAGTTAAAAGATCAGATGGAGAAAAACAAAATATAAGTATTAACATATAGTATATATTCTCTCTGAATTGGATAGAAAGAGAGAGACAAAAATTGAATCGGACTAAACTGAAGTACTATCACTATTAATTATGTACCTTATATAATTATAAGAAAAAAATAAAATATTTTGTACCTCATATGATTGAAATCTGAGTGTGCACGTGATCCTTGATCATCACCTACAAATTGGAAATTTTAGTAAATTATATACATAAGAAGAAGTGTACATCATCAAATCATAAAGCCCATACCCACATGTATATATATATATATAGCTATATATATATATATTGATTTGTACATGTGACACACACAACACAGATCTATGCATCTATGGATCTGTAGATTTTGTTTAAGTCTCTCTGTGTCAGAACAAAATCATCTCTGAACACACTTTAAAAGGGGGGAAAAGAACTCATGAGAGAAAGAAAAAGAAAGAGAAAGAGAAAAGAATAGTTAGAAAAACAAACTCTCTCCCTTGATTTCTTCAATCTCGGGGTTGATCTGGCGAAATGACTTCCAGATTCAGATTTTACGCATTCTCGTGAGTCTTTTGAGGTAAGTTTTATAAAATCTCGTGCTTGTTTATGATGTCTCAGATTTTGTATCTGACCCGCATGTGAAAATAAAATTTTTAATCGTGTTCCTTAGTGCATTCTATGCCTTTTCTTCTATAGGTTCGACGCCTAGATCACGTGTCTCATAGGTTAAAATTGGAGGACTTGGGCCGATTTTAGAGTATTTGGACGAATTTTTGGGGAATTTGGGTTGAGCCATTTTCTTTGATTTTGGGAGTCATACGAGTCAGGTACAAACAGAAATGAGCTCTTCTATAAAACTAAGAATATGTGTTTATAGACACATGTTTCGTTAGTCATATCAGATTATTGCGAACTATTCATGATTAATTGCTATGGGCTTCGGGGCTAAATTTAATTACTCATTAATCGTGATTTATTTTCGTGGATTATGTTTTATCATTAACAATAGTAGTTCATCTTTCACTATTATGTCATTGTGATGCACAATTCTTTACTATGTATTTGTGGGTAATATAGTTTGTTCCTTGTTACAATTTGGGATTGTCACCATTATGATGCATATGTTATTAATACATTTTCGTGACTATTACTTTAGGATTTAGCAATCATTTCTTATATTCCGTGGCTCTTAATTCGTATTAAAATTTGGGATATGATTTTGGGCCTATTGTTGTTAATGTGTAGTTGAGGTAATCTTTGTAATCGGAATAAGTAGAGAATTCAAGACTATTATTGCGGGTAGTAAGAATCACTCGCACTTATAAGAAAAAGGACAGAAAGAAACGTCCGCGAGAGTAAGAATCCTCGCTCTTATAAGACAAAAAGGGTAGTAAGAATCGCCCTCATATAGTCCTAAATTTTCCATATGGCATAGCTACGATCAATTTCGAGTTCAATTTTGGGATTATGGGGTAGCTTTGACCAATACTTGCTTTGGGCTTTCAAGATTATTTTTATATTCAAGCTCGAGATTATTTTATATTTGAGTTCAAGGTTCTTTTGGGGTTCGAGATTACCTTCGAGTTCATGTATATAGTCACTTGAGATTGTGCCGTCTTTCATAGAGCTCTCTCTCTCT
>MKEJ01104546.1:0-11195 GCA_001753735.1 Embelia ribes
CTAGTGTATATATATATATTGAAAATGCTGAGGCTGAACGTCATAGAAACTTATAAAGAGGGATTATGCAGGGGCTAAAATCACGTATAAAAAAACTTATACTAAAATAATGGATATCAAATCTGTTTTCTGAAATTAAGGGGGGCTATTATCCCCCCACTATTCTTACATAACTTCTCTCTTTGGGTAGCTTTCACTTCTTCAAAATTTTGGAAAAAATAAACCTAATATATTATTTGTGATTGTTTTGCTTTACTGTGCATTCTATGGTAACTTCACTTTTATGCATATTCGTATTGTTACGATAAATTTTGATAATCGTGTCACCTCATGTTTGCTGTCTGCAGAGGTTCATTAGTTCCTTTTTGATGATACTCATCACGAATAAGAAGCTTGAAAAGCTTGTCATATATATTAATCGCCCACTTTTGAAATATTAGTACCGATCCTCATATAACATAGGTTCATCTTTTTTATTGCAACTTGTTTTGAGCAAGAGATAAGTGTTCATTATTGTTTGCTTGATGACAGCTTATTGGTAATACTCCGATGGTGTATTTGAATAACATAGTAAAAGGAAGTCTTGCAAACATAGCTGCCAAGCTTGAGATCATGGAACCATGTTGCAGTGTCAAGGACAGGTAAATACTAATTTCTCGTCACTAATTCTCATACCTTCTTATTTATTTTTGGTTTTTTTTTTTTTGGAAAAAAAATAGGCAGGACAGTTTGAATGAATGTTACATGTTAGTTATATGTATCTTGAAGAGATGTTCACAAAAATTAAACATTGGATCATGCAATTCAGGACCCTGGTTCAAATGTTTGAGAGAAATTGTGATATTAACACCACTGTTCTAGTTGATTAAATCAAGTTATGAGCTTTGAATTAGTGTGTATTTGGAATGTACTCGGATGGAGTAATTTTGGAAATGGAAAGGATTATCAACCAAAGCAAGTTTCAAAATCTTGGACTGCATTTGGTCGTGTTTGTAGGAGTTTTCGCTTATGATTTTTTCCTCATTTTCCTCTGCTTTCAGTTCGTATGACTACTGTAATTGTGACATCAGTGTTATTTTTTACTTCAATAAGGATGTTAACTTCAGCTTTAGAAACGTACATTAACTGCTTTTTACATGTTTCTAATATTTGGATGTTCAGATGAAAAGTTAATGAGGGAACTTTACACCAAACACAGTCCAAAAATATTACTGGTTCAGAATGAGATAACCTTGGCCAATAATTTTACAAGTTTTGTCATTCAAAGTGGAAAGTTTTATCAGGGAAGCTATAAATTAAAAGCGTGATTACATATTTTTCCTGGTGGGACGTGCATAATTTTTGAATTATTTTTTTATTGTTGTTGCCTGTTTGTTTTTACATCACTCGTCCATATGGTCACTTTTTCTGTTGTAAACTGCTTATGCTGGCCGAGGCTAGGGAAGAGCATATCCTGTGATTCATTTGTGTTCTGAGCGCTCTCTGGAAAAGACATCAGATGCTTGAATAGAACTGCTGACCTCATATTTTCTTATTTAATCTCAGGATAGGTTTCAGCATGGTAACTGATGCCGAGCAGAAGGGTCTTATAACACCGGGAAAGGTATTATAAATCGTTATAAAACTGTCAACTTTGTTTATAGAACACGAGAGCGCCCCTGCTTATCACTCCCCTATCTCTCTCTGTAGAGCATTTTAGTGGAGCCTACTAGTGGAAATACAGGCATTGGCCTTGCATTTATAGCTGCTTCAAGAGGATATAAGCTCATCTTGACCATGCCAGCGTCCATGAGTCTTGAGAGAAGGGTTCTTTTAAAGGCTTTTGGTGCTGAGCTTGTTCTGACCGATCCTGCTAAGGGTATGAAGGGAGCAGTTCAAAAAGCTGAAGAGATCTTGAACAGTACAGAAAATGCATACATGCTGCAACAATTTGACAACTCTGCAAATCCAAAGGTACTTTAATTAAATCTGCTGCTATGAGGACTAGTTGCCATTCTTGTTGTGTATCCCATAAATTGAATATTGTAAAAGTAACCCAGCATGTTTGTTACATTGGTAGTGATATCAGGTCATCTTCCAATCCAAAATGATAGATGAGATTTTAATTGACTTGGGACGGACAATGCTTGAAATGTTGGGTGCACTATTAATTTTTTCACAAATATTATTTGAATTATAAGAATCTAAATCTTGGAGCCCTTTCTATAGAATAGCTGAAACTATGTCTGAAGTCAAGTCTCCAAATGAATTGCTTCCTGCCTTTCAAGTTTCAAATGATAACCACAGTTTTAAGGACTGTAGCATTGCACATAAATAGTGATTACTTGCTGTAGGTTTTCTACATGGAAAAAAGGTAGAAGACAATGAATTCATGCTAAATAGTGGAATGTTATTTCTCTTGCTGACAAGTTGGTTTCTCGCAAGCTATCATGCCCGTAATATAGGAGCTTTCAATCATGGTCGATTGTATAATATACTGGCAGTTACTCTTCTTTATTTAATATTTTTTGGGTCCTTTTTTTAATGCAGATTCATTATGAGACTACTGGCCCAGAGATATGGGAAGATACGAGAGGCAAAGTGGATATTTTTATTGCAGGGATTGGTACTGGTGGAACGATCTCTGGGGTTGGTCGATTCCTTAAGCAGCAAAAGCCTGGTGTAAAGGTAAACATTTTGCATTTATTTTGCCCAAAAAGACTGAGATAAAACATTTGCGTTCATCATCTTGGTTAAGTTCTTACCTTTATTTTTGAGAGTCTTCTAATGAGAGTCTTGAATGACGTTGCAAGTTTTCAGGTACTGTAGGTTCTCGAATACGTTAAAATCAAACTGTTATTAAACCCCTTTTCCTAATTTCACTTTCTGTTTCAACTTATTTTTTAAATTAGGTTATTGGTATTGAGCCTGTCGAAAGCAACGTACTTTCTGGTGGAAAGCCTGGTAAGACAGCTGATGATCTATTTAAATTGTTGTAAAAATTATTTTTTTAAGTTTCTTTCCTGTTGCTATTTGAAATGTAGGCCCTCACAAAATTCAAGGCATCGGAGCTGGTTTCATACCCAAAAATTTGGATCAAGATATTGTTGATGAAGTTATAGAGGTTTTTGCTTTATTTTTGATATTTATTTGTCAACGATTCCAATTAGTATCAACTCTTGGATATTGTCTAAATGTGGAGTTGTAGAAAGAAGATAGCACTATGTTTAACCTCTTGCTACCGAGAACTGAGGCTGATTTCATGTCTGAACCCATTTATTTTTCCCAAACAACTTCATTTGGGCGATCATTTTTTTTCTCTTCTAAACATCTTTTTGTAAGATTAGGTAAGTAATATGATAATGCAAAAGCAATGCCCGGAGTAGTATGCCCCTTACTCTGGCAAGAGAACATTTTCCCGGGGCTTTGCAATTTCCACAATTTCTAGAATCCTTTACGACTTGCTTACAAATTGAAGATAAATTAGTCATCACATGTTTATGTATTAAAAAAAGATAGGTTAGTCTTTAGCTTCTTAACAGCTAAATTGACAAATTTTGAATCGTTTTTTGGTATCCTGAACCCATCTTAGGGTCTTGGTAAGGGGGATATCAGCTATGAGGGAAATGGAAGGATTATGATATAGTGTAGTAACATTGTCAGCTTGTAGTGTAGTTCACTACTAGATACTTTTTTGTTAATTTTTTTTTCTTGTGAAGTATACATGATATGTATCATCTAAAAGAAGTTACTTTTGTGTTCCCTTTGAAGACAATTACTAGCTCCACTACTGTTTATGGGCCAAGCATTTTTAATAGGATGACTGCCAGTGTATTCGGTGCATTTGATATATGTTCTCATTCTGTGCTATTTTCTACTGATGCTGTTTGATTCTTTCAGATATCCAGTGATGAAGCTGTTGAAACTGCGAAACAACTGGCACTCCAAGAAGGGTTGTTGGTTAGTATTCATTGTCATTTTCTAGTCCATCCCTGTAATTTGAGAGCTTAAATTCATACATATGTAATGTCTTCCTTCCATATAATTATGATATCGAAGAGTAAAAACATGACATGTAGACATCATGAATTGTGTAGTCATTTCGGTAATGGTAAATTTTGTTGCATCTTTTGATGATATATTGATAAATCATTTATATTTACCCATGCCTTGCAAAAAGGTTTTCTTTACAAACAATGGTAGACAAGATATCACACAGGATGCTGATTTTGATGTGTAGTACGAAATATGCTATGAACAACTGATCCGCTTTCTGCCCCAACAGCCAAGAATAGATAAATTCTTAACTAATTATATGGTTGGTGATATTTGCAGATTTTTTTCCCTAATGACTCATTAAAATTGTTCTCATAGGCTTCATGGAAAATTTGTATTTAATATGCTATTAGTGAATTGACAAATGAACTGAGTAGAAGGCAACCTATTTCAAGTTAAAATCTATATTTCCTGTCAAAGAATAGACTAAAGAGTTGACTGATATAATTATTCTTTCGAAAACTTTTTTCTGGGGCAACAACTCATGGTAAAGGCTTTCATTTGTGGGATTAACGAATCTTGCTCTCACATCTCCAAATTTTTGAAATCTAATAGAAGGATATACACAGGCTATGTGCTGAAGGAATTTGTTTAGCTTAGGAAGGCTACCTACACATCTAACTTACAAATCCATCTCTCTCTTGTTATGCATTCGCATAAGGGTTTTAAATATCGGCCGTTACCGTTACGTAACGGCATTACGTAACGGTTTTGGGAGTTGCCGAAACCGTTACGGGGGCGAGAATGAAATTCCTAGCCGTAACGGCCGTTGCATCCGCTATATCATTTGTTACGGTACCATATCGGCCGTTACGGTCGTTAGAAAATTAAATAAAATTAAAAAATAAATAAATAATGAAATTTTTGGAATTATACATAGAAATTTATCATAACAATACGAAAATGATTAATTAAATAATTCATAAGAGGCCAAAAAGAAATGAGTGGCCAAAAAGTGAGTAACCCATGAGTAGAAGTTAGTTCTCCTAAGTTAAAAGCAAATTTCGGCAAAAATATTAAGAAATGCATATTTAGAACATTAAAGTATTAAGAACTGCATTTAACATGAAAGTCATAAAAAATATACAAAATTATTAAGAATGTAATTTTATGGTATGCATAGTGCGTGATATTGAAATTTCGATGAGTTGAGTGAAGTTGAAAAAAATTCACAGCTCTACTTTCTGCAACTGTTACGTTACGGCCTTTACACCCCGAAACCATTACACCGCCACCGTTACAGCAGCCGCCACCATTATTTAAAACCTTGATTCGCACATGTATTTAGTTTGAGAAAACTATCAACACAACTTAGCAATGTACATCCTTACACATTTAGTGCCGCATGCGATGATGTTTGCATACGTTTAACTCTCCCATAAACATTGTTTGGGGATTTCTCATGCACTAGTTATTTTTTCTTTCTAATTTTTGGAAAATATCGTTCAATTTACTGGTTTTATTGTATGCTTTCTTTTCTACCTGTTTAAACAGTTTTATAAAAGTTAAAAAGTTAATAGTACGAACAATAGAAGTCCAATTTCTCTTGTACATGAAGGTTTAAACTTTAAAGTGACATCAAATTAAGGCTTCATTTGTAATTTTCGAGTAAAAATGTGCGCTTAGCATTTGTATTTTGGTGAATTTGTGTGGATAGGAAGTATGGTCACTGTTACATGCAATTCTTTAACTACTTCTGCGGCAAATAGGGGTCTTCATCTGTTCTTTACTTCTTTATCTGTCCTTTTGTTATCCTCTGTTATTTTTATCTATTTTTATCCAACCACTAGGTAGTTGCTTTAATATTTACCTGCTCTAAAATATCTGTCCAATTTATATTTTTATCAGGTCGGGATTTCCTCTGGAGCAGCAGCAGCTGCTGCAATAAAGGTTGGGAAGAGACCCGAGAATGCAGGAAAACTGATTGCGGTATGTACTTTTGTTTTTTAACGCTTTTGGTGGGTACTAAGTTAACTTTATTTGATCTGCAAGATTTAGTTTCTCATTTTTTTTCCCTTTCGGTGATTTTTTGGGGCTATATCACTCTATAGTTTTTTTATTTCTTGTCACGATAAGTTTCTGTCATAATCATCATGTATTGCATCTGTTGTTTGAGAACTGTTTCATTGGTGGTCTGAAGTTGATATTGGGGCAGGGTTTGTGAAGATATGTGATTATTCTAGTACTTATGTGCCTTGATAGTGCAATTTTCAATGGAGTAGTTGACAACTTCAGCAAATAGTCTTGCTTTCTTGAGCTCTTCATTATAGGTTTTTTAGGTTAGGATTTGGCAGCATGTTTATGCATGAAATAGAGAAAGATATGACAGCTTAGCCAAATTTTGTGGCCAGCTTAAAAAACCAGTTTGAATATTGTATAAAACACTTTTACAGGTTATAGTTGGACTTCAATTTTAGGATCCCAGAGCATTGTCAATGGCTTATTTATCCTTCTAACAAGCATGATTTACTGATTTGTGAATCTCATTTATTTATTTTAAATGACAAAAAAACAAAAGGATCTTACAGAAAATTTGTGCAAAATAATGTAATTTCTCTACATTAATTAAGTGTTAAAAAGCAAGGATTGATTAGACTATTAGATAAAGGCCTGCCATTTTATGAGTTGTGTTTACCATTCTAGTACTGACACATCATCTTATTAACGACTTTTGGTAAAATTATTCTGTTTGCATTGATTCACTCTCATCTTTGTTGCCTCCTATCTGGTATTGATCTTGAAACTTGGGTGTATTTGCTAATACAGTAGAATCACTTTTTCTTACTCCCTAGAAGAGCTTAATTTTGGCATGGTCTACTGACATATGTTACTGTTGAGGTTTTCCATTCTTTTGCTTAATTCTTGCTTTATGATTCTACTAATTTGAATGATGATGTGTACTGTGAATCGCATTTTGGTTTTGGCCTTTTAGAAAGAGTTCCTTCACAGATAGAAGGTTATATGGTTTTTTTGATGGAGACAAAGGGAAAATTATTCCAGTAAACATGGCTTTGCTCCTCACCCCTGGTTTGGGACAAGGGAAAGAATTAGTTTTTATGGAGTCAGATTGTAATGTTTTTTGGTAGCTATATGAATGTTCTGATTATGCACCCACTCCCACATTTTCTTTCCCCTTTATAAAATGGTTATTGGCTATTCCACTTATTTCTACTAGAAAACTATTAATTGCCATTTGGTTTCTGTCAGTTTCACGGGGCACCTTCTAGAAATCTTCATTTAGTCGATTTTTTTTTTCTTTTTTATCTTGAACTACTCTTTCTAGTAGCTGATAGGACTGGTTATCCTACTTGGATTTTTTATTTTATTTTTTGAACATATTTTGTGAGAAATGTCTCTGAAATTTGCCCTTTTGGTCTCCCATTTAAGAAGGATATTTTTTCTTCTCTATAACTCTGTTGGATATCGAAAAACTTCAAGTTGGGCATTGTTAAATCTCAAATCAGATTCCCAACAAGTACTTGATTTATTCAATCACAGGTAGTTGTTTTATGACATGGTTTGGGCACTTCCAAATGAGGTTTAGTTTAAGAATTTAGGTGCACCTTTTACCGAATCAAGTGTTAAGTAGAGCCTTTGCTGATATTTATACATGAGCTAGGCATGCTTAGTTGCTTATCTCGTTGGGTCAAGCCTTGGGTTTACTTCCTAGAGGTTTGAATTCTCTCAGGACCACTGAGTTTGCTCGTTCGTTAACTTGAGTTCCTTGGGATTACCATGTGGTGCACTCAAGCTAGCCCAGACAACTAAGTTATATAATACGTGTGTATATTATATTATAGTTGCAGGTTTCTGGACCACTTGTTGAATTGTTCATCATAAGTGGGTATTATAATCAAGACTTGGTTGGCAAAAAAGCAGTATTAGGTTAGAAAATTTTGGATATTAAATTGTCACTTTTTTTAGTAGGGTGAGAGCTCCAAACATTCTTTACTATTCTCATCTCCACATGGAAACGAAGAAGCTGCATGATCAAGAATAACAAACTAAAATCCTTTTAGTGGCTGAACTAAACCTTTTGACTTATATTTTGTGTACTTTTGCCCCCTTAGATGTGCAAATTAGACTTAGCAATGTTCACATTTTACCTTATTTTGCATTTTGCACCTTGTGCTGATTTAATTAATCTATTAACCAAAAGTTTGGTCTCCCTTTTTTGGTTCCCAGAAGTATCTTCTTTAACTCCTATTTTGTCTTTTATTATCCACAATTTCTTCTCCAATCACTGGCCTTTTTTGCTCCTCCTCCGTTGTTAAAACAGCGAATCGATACTTATGTTACGAGATAAGTTGGGACTGATCATGAATACTCTAAGAGGATTGACCTAATAACGATAAATACTTGTTGACAGATGGGAAGATGGAGTAAGTGAGAAAATCGGATAGGAAGGGAAGGGCAGAGTAATTAACGAGAAAAACATCGGGTGAATTGTAATGAGGGACTTAAGTTCTAGTAGACGTAAATAACTAAGTTAGTAGATGGTGGAAGTGGGAATCGGGTGAAAGTTAGGCGTCGTGAGATGTATTTTTTACCCTTCTTATAAGAGATGGATGAGTCAACAATTTTATGGATGTTGCTACTTTAGTTCATTATTCAATAAATTCATCTCCGTTTCGAAATGTGATTATAGTTTGGTTTTAAAAATGATTGCAGGTTGTCTTCCCAAGCTTTGGCGAACGGTATCTGACCTCGGTTCTTTTCCAGTCGATACGAGAAGAGTGCGAAAAAATGCAGCCTGAGCCTTGAAAATGGTTCCCAATTCCAGAGATTTATTTTGCAGTTACTTTGTGTTTGTCTTAAAACTTTTTCACTTTGCTATTTTTGCATCTGTTTGATGTTGGCTATAATAATTTCTTAACAGAATTTGAAAAATCTATTGTATACAATTACTGAAATAAAAGTGAAACACAAAGTAAATCAAATTAAATATATTGTTGAATTTTGTATACTGGTAATACCAGACAAAACTACAGTATGACTGTGAGTTTTGTTCGCCACCAATCTGCTTCTGGCCTGCACCGACAATAAACTCCCAAGGTATATTGTTTGCTTTTACAACTCGAAGGAAGCTGCAATCGAGGCGTCTTATTAAGCCTTTGATGGTGCAATACTCTCTTTCTCTATATGACTGTGAGTGTATTGCAGTGTAAGTGCTATGTATTTTGTTCTCTTTAAAATGGTTGAAAACTAACCCTTTTTTAGTCATGAAAATTGGATGTTTCAGCCATAATGTCACCATCATGGGTCCAGTGACTGAGAAGAATCCAAACTACTCACCAGCAGTGGCTGAGAAAACTACAAACCACTCACCAACACTGGTTGAGTAAGGTCTTTTAGAAACTCTGAACTTGTTTATCAAACTTCAAACACTCACCAGCAGTGGTTGAGTAGGGTCTTTTAGAAACTCTGAACTTATTTGTCAAGTTTTGAAACTTTTGGGTTTTTTCAGTAATTTTTCAAAAGTATTTGATTAAAATTCGAACCATGCATGAGTACCTAGCCCGAGCCATGAACTTGGACTTTAGACCTTGACCCAGTCCCAGAATCGGATAAGGATTAGGACGCGCCATACGCAATTAGTTACCAAGCCCAGGTCTCGAGCACGGCCCCAGCCCGGATGCACGGCGCACGTATGGTGCTTCTACTTTCATGTGCTTGTGTTACACTAGGTTACATTAACTAGACATCACACTAGATTATATCTCTAGTTGCACATGCAATTCTATTTATAAAATGAAAAAATCCTTTACTTGGTCAATAAGGGATAATTCCCACTTATTAGTTAACCCAACTTTCAATCTTCTTTCAACTTCTTACTTTGAAGCCAATTTTCATTCACATCGTTTTATTATTTTTGACGATATAATATACCATTTTAAAGCTCGTATCACAAGTTTTAAATACCATCCAAGAATGGAAAAAAAATATTATGTGTAATCTATATAATAATTGGCTCAAAATTGGTAACTTTCAAGAGCTACAACCTCATAAAATACATGGAAAAACATAAAATCAAATTGAAGAAAAAGAATATGGTGAATATTTTTTTTCGGCGAAAAAGGAATTGTTGGGTCTTTGAGCTGCAGAGCTCCCATGTGTTTGTGTTGCGTGTTTTGTTATCGGTCATTGGTGGTTAGCTTTTTCATTCTTCTTTTTTTCTTTTGCGAACGAATTTGATTTAAGAAACTCAATATGCGATAAAACTCTTCTCGGAAATCATTAGGAAGATCCATTCATGTCAGATCACAGGTAATTTGGATTCCACCCAAAAATCCAAAGCAGAATTCTATTTCCCTACGAGCCACAAATATCCAATCTTAGGCAGGCACCGAATTATTGAAATTATACATGAGTAGTCATTCTAATTCTAACTAGACACTGAAGAATAGTAGATCCATCACGGGATCTGAAGGCTTTATAGTTAGGATATAGAACTCTGAAAGCATGATATTATCTAAAACGCAACGAAACTCGAAAGAGAACAGCATGGACGTAGATCATACTGGAAAATAACAAGTAAAAATCCAGCATATCTACCTACCCGAAACGATGAAAGCAACCCGATGTAGATATTAATGCACTATATTAGATTATAAGTTGCATTGAATGATGCGAACATTACAAGCGTCATACCAGTTAAAATCCAATTTGGATAAGGATTTTATATAACTTTAAATCCCATAATATTTCCTCCTTTTTCACTTCCCAAATTACCCCTACTCATTTGTTATAGAGCTCAATTGTATAAGATCATATTTGTAAATTTAAAAATGAAATATTAATCTATTGATAAGTATATTATAATCGTATTGATAAATTCTAATATATCTATCTATTTATTCGTAACCAGCCCATAAATGGAGATAAATCATCTAACAATTCTATAATCTAATAAAATGCTATTATGATATTTGAAAGCACATATTTTGTATTTATTTAGTTCTATTATTGTAAAATTAAAATACGAATACATGTGTTTTTATGTAATAAAATTCGACATCAATGTGTCAACCACTGTCTCTAAAATTTGAGCTATTCTACAATTGAATCAAATAATTATACTATGGAGCATCAACTAGGACAAAAACAAGCCTGTGTGAGTTTTCGACTTGGTAGAATGCATGTTAAAGTAAATGATTCCT
>MKEJ01104547.1:0-10175 GCA_001753735.1 Embelia ribes
AATTAAAAATTAAATAAAATACCAAAAATAAAATAATATTTGCCAATAAAATTGCCATGTTTCCGAGATATATAATGAGAATTAATAATGCGTGCTATAAATTATAATATTAAAAATAATAATATTTCTCTCTCTCTCTCTCTCCATCTCTCTCTCTCTCTCTCTCTCTGCCGTTCAGAAACAAGGGTTTCAAATACCTGTCACAGTTTGTCTCCAAACTGAATTTTTGAGCTTAATTATATTTTGATTCTCTATAAAAATGCTATCTTTTTTTCCCCTTTCTACTCATCTATCTCTATTGAAGTGATCTGTTTTTATTTTGATTCTCTATAAAAATTCTATCTTTTTCCCCCTTTCTACTCCACTCTCTCTATTGAAGTTATCTGTTTTTGTGGGCATTCTGAATTTCAATAAAAAATGGTAATTTTTTCTAACCCGTTTCTCAATTTCTTATCCTTTATCTGATAAGGTTTGATATGCATTTGTTACTGATGTTAGTTGATTCCAAATTTTGAATCTTTACTTTTGAATTGCGTGTTTGTAATATGATGTATCTCAAATTTTCTGAGTTTTTGCTGCTTGTAGATGGAGTTTTACATATGGTTATGTGTATATGTGCATTCAATGGTCAAAGTTTTAGGATTTTACTATCGTTTTTTGTATTATTTTATTTTAGGAGTATTTTTTTTAATAGTTTGAAAGCAGTTCAGTGCGGATGATTATCATTTTTTATGTGGATGTTGGATTTCTTTTCATATTTACTTTGTTTTTCTTTATATAAAAATTATGGCATGAAAAAATGATTCGAATTCAGAACCTTCAGTGTGCCGGATGGGTTTATATGATTATCATTTGTGAAGTCTTGTAATTTAGGAATGATGATTCTACTTCAAAACCCAGTGTATGCAGATCATTTTTCTGTTAAAAAATTTGACTTTTTTGTTTTCTTTGGTCAATTTATGATGTTTTCTTTGGTCAATTTATGTGTTGTACGAGTGAGTTATTTGGTTGAAATTCGATTCTGATCTTAGTTGGACTTTGTTTTCGCTACCCTCAATTTCTCAGAAGAAGCTCCCTAAATGGTTTGGTCCCTAATACTACGTGGTGATTTAATTAAATCTCCTTTTGGTGATTTATTACTATAAAGGCACGTGGTTTTGCTAATTTTAGAGCACTAAGGCTGTCAATATGTTGCTGAGGTGTTACTTGTATTACTTGGAAAACTTGCAAGAGTGTTGACTAACATGAGAACATGTGTTTGAGTGTGGGTACTTGACAAATTTCTGTTTTTGTTCCGTCATATCTCTATAGATCTTAGTGTGAATTTAATGTCTTAATGGTCTACCACTAACTGTACAGTCTTCGAAGTGCATATCGATCAGCAGAAATGCAAAGTTGTTAAATAAGGTTTTCTTTATTGTAGGAGCAAGAGATCTTTATCGTAGTGGCCGTTAATCCAGTTAATTAATTTTCTATAAGATGTGATTGCCTCTTTTTGAATGTTCATTATCCTAAAAGAATCTGGAGCTTAAGAGGGTGCTTCAATGTTGTATCATACGTGAACGTATGACCATCGTTCCCTGTGTTCTGATATCTTTGTTGTTCCAGGAGGAGACGGTATGTCAGACATGTGGCAGCAAGGAATGTGCGAATGCATTCGTGTATTGTGTCAAATGTGTGAAATTCGCCATCCACAGGTTAGTTGCTCAAGTTCCCTGACATCTTTTGCTTGGTGGTGGTGTAGTTGCCTTTTTCATTATGACAGAATTCTGTACATTACATGAGCATTTAGTTGTACTCAAATTTTCGCTTGTTTTTTTAAATTAGGGTTCTAGTTTTCTTCAATTATTCTTATTAGTCTCAGTAATATGACCAGGAGAACTCTTTAACCCTTGCACATCTTCTTTCCTGTTCTCTTGATTTTGATAGGGACCGTAATGGAGACTTAAGTTTTTGCCTTTAAATTGTTTGAAATTATTACAGTTAAGGAGGTTTTATTACCTATTGCCTCATACCTGGGGTGGTTTGTCGTTTGCCGCACCATTAACCTTCAACCGTGCGACTGTAGCACCAAATAATATATTATTTCTTGACCTAAAATATGTGTAGATATTTGCAACACTTGAATATTATCAATTAACATTAACCAATAGTGAAGCTACTAAACAAGCTCAAGGCAAATATAAAATAATTGATAAATAGGGTGAAGAGAGAAATGATGATCTGAAAAATAAAGGCAATGCATTGTTCAATTATTGAATGTTTATTTGTTATTACTTTGATTTGATTGGGTGTAGTCTAGGGAGCAAAGGAAAGATTCGATATAACATGAAACTAATTTTTGATGCAAATGTGAAACAATAATTATTTCTGTAACTTAAACTCAAAATTGCAAATATGAATTAAGATGTTATTTATAATTCTTATTAACGCTATGACACTCACATTTAGTAGATGCATGAAGTTAAATGCACAATTCCCTTTTTAGTTTGTGAGTACTTGACTGCATTTGCTTGATAAAATATCAATTATTTATTCTTTTATGTAGATTCGGGTGCACCTTGAGTAACTCATAAAAAAGCGTCATATGCTTGAAAATATTGAATCTTTAATAGTTGTTCGTCTAAACAATTATGTGACACAGTCTACGGCTGGCAATGAGCCGAGTTGCTTGTGAGCTGCTCGAGCTCGGCTTGATAAAACGTTGGCTTGAGTTGGGTTCTATTATAAATTATCCAAGCTCGAGCTCAACTTTGAACTTGATAGTGTTACCGAGTTCGAGCATAGAGTAGCTTACCTTGTTAGACTCACGAGCGCTAGAAATATGTATAATATATAGTATTATGCACACACACACATATATTTTGCAATTAACATAATAAATAAAAATCTACTTTAGAATAACGTTGAAACCTCTTGACTGAAATCTAAGCTGGCTCTATTAATTACTGGCGTCGAAATGTCGTCATAAATATCTTCATTCTTTCCGAATTCATAAGTCAATCCAAAATTGTCATTCTCAATTAACACGTTTGGAACTCAGAAAATATTTATGGATCCTGTAATAGCTTGTACTTATACTATCATTAAATGATTATATTTTACCATATAGGATATAATTATACCTACGAGATTTGTGTGTATAAATCTCGTGAACACCAAGAAGAACATTATGGTAGAAGGAAGTTACACAACCTTTGATCTTCTGTTGAATTCCTATTAAACACTTTACTTCGGAAGAAAGGGTGGGCTCTCTATGTATGTGGCAAAAGAGATAATTAATTCGTATCTCTTTTCTGCCTATGGAACGTGTTTAAATAGGCTACAACGGGGACTTGATGGCAGAATATTGAAAGAGCTATCCTATGCAGATTTGAATTCAATCTTATCTACCAAGATAATCTTTATCTACATAAATCACAATCAATACCACTACATGATTGTAATTGAACTTTTTTCCAATATTATGAATTTATAATTTGGTTTTCATGTCATTAATGTTTATTAAAAATCGCTATGCTAAGATTACAGATAGTTGCTAATTAAATAGAATTACCAACAATTCAATTTAATTAGCATATTAAATTACCTTAAGACCTTCCACTTAACTTATTTGACGTATCGGATTACAAAATCCTCCTGCAGGGTTTGATACAATCAAAACTTATAAGCTTCCTAAAGGGAGTATTATCAATCCCTATTTAGGGACGTGGATTCTATCAATCATTAATAAATACCATATAAAAAATGTTTATCTTCCAACTCACCGAGTTTATTGACATATATTGAATCTTACTCTTTTATGAATCAAAATAACATTGTTCATACATGTTTAAATAATAATTTAAGGGTTAAGAGTATAAACATTATCCATGACCATAATGTATGGATTGTCTTATATAATTAGTAATAAAACAATTGCCTCGATACGGTTCTGTTTAATACACACAAAGTATGCTAGTACAAGGAGTTAAAATTATAGCATTCTTTGTAGTCAAAACAGACCTACTAAAACCATGTACTACAATTTGCCGATGGTGTGTCCATTTCCATCTAAAATTGTAAACATAAAACTTATGTTATATAAGAACCGATAAACTAATCTTCTACTTGTAAGCCGTACTCTACACACTAAATCATCTACCATATAAAATATGAGATATATACTTATTTATTAAAACATAATGTTAAGTAAACATTGCTCATACAAATTCTTATTAAAAAGAAACAACTTTTGTTATAAAAATACTAAATCCAAAATAAGCATGTCTTTCAGTATAATCCCAACAATTTCCCACTTAGACTTGAAGCCATGTTGACATACATCTAACTCCCATGTTTTCCATATGTCCATCGAAAATGTTACTCGGTAAACTCTTAGTAAATGAATCGCCAGGTTGTTTGCCGATGCATTCTTTTTTACCAGCACATTACCTCTCTCAACGATGTCTCTTATTTGGTGATACTTGCGCTGAATGTGTTTCACTCTCTTGTGTGTTCGGGGTTCCTTTGTATTAGCAATTGCCCCAGTGTTATCACAATAAAGTGTTGTTATAAGCGATTGTGCTGAAGGTACTATTCCAAGATCCAAAAGAATTTTTTTGAGTCAAACAGCCTAGCAGCCACATGTTCATCCTCCATGGTGGAATCAACAATACATACGTGCTTGATACTCCTCCAACTAATGGCTCCACCCCCTAAGGTAAATACATTTCCTGAGGTTGATTTCCTAGAGTCCTTATCTACTTGGAAGTCTGAGTCTGTATACCCAATAGGTATAGGACTATTTGCACTATAAACCAACATATAATCCCTAATTCTTTTCATATACTTGATTATATGTTTTATTGGAGTCTAGTGTTCTTGTCCCGGATTAGACTGAAATCTGCTAACCATGCCTATCGTAAAGCAGATGTTAAGTCTAGTACATAGCATTGCATACATGAGACTTCCTACCGTTGAAGCATAAGGAACCCCCGTCATCTTCTCCATCTCGGTGTTTTAGAACACTGATTACTAAATAGATGAATTCTATGTCTGAAAGGTAAAAACCTTTTCTTGGAATCTTGCATGCTATAACGGGAAGAATTTCATCAATATAAGTTGCTTGTGATAAGCCCAACATCCTTTGCTTGCGATCTCGCAGAAGCTCGATTCGAAGAATGTGACTAGCTTCTCCCAAGTCCTTCATATCGAACTGTCCAGATAATCATAACTTAACCTACAACAACACTCCCATATCGTTTCCGATTAGTATATCATCAACATATATATATATAGTACTAAAAATACTGTAACATTTCTATCATGCTTCTTGTACACACAAGACTCGTTATGGCATTGATCTAAACCATAAGGTTAAATGGCTTGATCAAAACGAGTATTCCAAGATCTAGATGCCTACTTAAGTCCATAAATGGACCTCTTAAGCTTGCACACCATGTGCTCTTGACCTTTTGCTATAAAACCTTTTGGTTGCATCATCTAAATGCATTCCTCAAGACTTCCATTAAGGAAAGCCGTTTTGACATCCATTTGCCAAATTTCATAGTCGAAATGAGCTGCAATGGATAAGAGATTTTGGATAGCGGTGAAAAAGTTTCCTCATAATTGATTCCCTCTTTGTGAGTGAACCCTTTCGCTACAAGCCTTGCCTTGAAAGTTTCCACATTCCCGTCTGCTCCTCTCTTTTTATTATAGATCCACTTGCATCTAATGGATTTTATTACTTCGGGTGATTCCACAAGCTCTCAAATTTGATTAGAGTACATAGACTCTATCTCCGATTTCATGGCCTTTCCAATCCATTAGGGACCATCTCAAAAGACACTCCCAAAAATGGATGCCTAACCGGTGGGCATATAACCCTCCTACGAAGAGGCACTCTATGTGCACTAGTACTTTCATGTTGTACTGAACTCAGTTCCTTGTACTAATTCTTGTTGTACTGTGGGTATCAGAGAATTCTGTGTTGAAAAAGTCTCCTCTAAGGTCATCTAAAATAATTCTAATTCTGGGTTTGTGGTTTATTATGTAGTCCTCTTCTAAGAATCGGGTATTAGTGCTAACTATGACCTTCTGATCCTTAGGACAGTAAAATAAACCTCCTTTCGTTCCTCGGGGATACCTAACAAAGAAACAAACTACTGTTCTTGATTCCAACTTATCAGCCTTACTTTTCAGCACGTATGCTAGACTATCCCATATCCGAATATGCAGTAGACTAGGTTTATGCCCAGTCTACAATTCTGTGGGAAGTAGTCGGTACTGACTTAGATGGTACCAAGTTTAAAATATATGCTGATGTTTCTAATGCATGTCCCCAAAACGAGTCCGATAAATTTGAATAACTCATCATAGATCTAACCATATTCATAAGAGTCCTATTTCTTATTTCCGTTGCACCATTCTGTTGTGGCATACTTGGTGCAGATAACTGGGAAGTAATTCCCTCAGCTGACAAGTAATCCACACATTCTCGCAAGAGGTATTCGCCACCACGATCAGATCGTAGTGTCTTGATACATTTTCTTTGACGTTTCTCCACTTTTGTCTTAAAAATTTTGAATTTCTCAAAGCATTTAGACTTGCGGCGCATCAAATAAATGTATCCATCTCTTTAGTAATCATCAATGAAAGTGACAAAATACTCAAACCTTCTCTTGCTTGGATATTCATGGGTCTACAGAAATTAGAATGAACCAATTCTAACGTCTTATTGGCTCTATGGCCTTTGGCCGGAAAAAGCTGCTTAGTCATTTTAGTGCTTCCACTTCTAATGCACCTAAAGGTCCATCCTTTAACCAATTTAAAAATCCATTTTTGATTAATATGACCGACGGGTAAGTGCCAAAGATAAGTTTGGTTTATTTCAGACATTCTTTTCCTGTTATATGGTAGATTAATATTAGTATTATTCGTTTTATTTAGTTGCAGTATAGAAGAGGCGTCGTCGATAATAAAAAAGACCATCAACCAATGTACCAAAACAGATAAAATGTTTATTTAACTTAATAATAACTAAATTATTAAAATAAATAGAATATCCATCCTTAACTAAACTAGAAATTGAAGCTAAATTTTTTCTAATTGAAGGTATATAAAGGACATCCTTCATTATTAAAAACATATACTTACTAAAAGAAATAGTAACATTTCCTATTGCAATTGCTGACACTTTAGTGCCATCTCCCATAAATATGTAGATCTCTCTATCACTTAGCTTCCCTGTTATCTGAAACGCCTTGAGTTTGTTTCTTGGCAAGCAAATTGGACACTGTAGTTTCTAATGGCCTGGCGCCTTGCAATGGAAGCACGTGCCCATAGGCTTTGTTTTATGCTTTTGAACCTTTTTCTGATGCTGCTTTCCTTTTGGTTTAGAAGCAGAACCTTTTTCAGCCACAAAAGGAACTGTAGGCTTCTTGATAAACCCCTTAGCTGCTTGTAGTTCTTTAAGTAGTTCAACCGTTTAAAAAGTAAGTTTATTCATGTTACAATTTAGGCAAAATTGCTTAAAAGAATCAGGCAATGACTGGAGTATGATATCGACCTGGGTATCCCCATCGATGCCGCTCCAAAGATCTCTAATTCATTTAGAAGACTATCATCTTCAGAACATGATCCCTAATTGGGGTTCATTCAGCCATACTCGTGTTCACGAGATCCTTCATCGCTGTCTGCATTGCGGCACGATTTTGTTCCCCGAACATCTCTTTGATGCTCTCTATCATATCAAAAGCTGTAGGCATAGACTGATGCTGATGTTGCAACACATTTGACATAAATGCCAAAATGTAGCACCGCGCCATCTCATTAACCCACTTACGATATGGCTGAGATTCGTCTTCAGTTGCCCATTCGGGAGGTTTCTCGGGGCAAACTTCAGTGAGCACATATTTGTACTCCTCAACAGTTGGTAAAATATCCAAGTTCCTTTTCTAGTCTATATAATTAGTACCAACCAATTTGTTTTCTTTTAGAATCATAGCAATTGGGCTGAATGATGCCATTTTAAGCTTGAGAATCATATATGTAACAAATACAAATGAGCAATTATTTAACTTTGAATTCAAACATATAAGGGCCCTCAACCATTATCTTTAAAAGAATCTGCCAATAGCATAAGACACCATATATAGTATGCTTCTATGGGAAGTCATCTAATATTTTACATTTGTATAGACGGGTTAAAACCTATTAATTTTACTATCTAGACACTTTATTATATATCAAGTAAAATTAAATTGTTGACCTAACTTTGGTCCTATAAATGATAGTAGCGACTCAGATGGTGAGTATACTATTAATTATAGCTAAGTATGTACCATCATTGGCATCTAGATCTATTGTACTATAGTGTATCCTGCCGATGGGGAGGTGATGCATTAATAACAATTATTAAAGTTTGTACTTGATGATTCCGTAATTAATTCTATCCTATGGGGAAAGTAATTATTCACATCATCTACAAACCATTGATGGAGACTATGGGATTTAGGCGAAATAAATTCCCAAACTAACTTAGTAAATTTTTTAAGATCTGAGAGGTTTCTTTTATTATTTAATATTTCAATTTCAACAATTCCATATACATGTAATAAACAAAATCTCATTCTCTTTAATTTTATTGATGATGAAATCAATTTTATGATCTAGTTGACATGTATAAATTACAATTGAAATATTAAACCTAACACATGATAATATCCATGTTCTCCAAGAATCTTACAATAACTAGAATATTGTAACCATTACAGAAACATTATAATCATCACATGGTAAATATATATAATACTTAAACGGAAAAATATTTTGCTGATTATCATGGCCAAGATTTAAAATCTTGAATGATCTCATCCTGTAACCTTTGTTGCCACTACGACCTTTGTTGCCACTGCGACAAAATTGTGTGGAAAATTTCTTTAAAGCTATTATAATATATTCTTCTGCTACTCTATACTCCTTCACACAATTAGGGAAACACATGCTACATATATAAAAACAGAATACATGCCTTCATAATACAATTGAAGAAACACATGCATATTACAAAGATCCTATGCCTTTTTAAACAGAGAGTTCACAATCTAAGAATTGATCAGCACATACATACATGCATACATAGGACCATGATAGTCAGACAAAACGCTGCAAAACAGATGTTGGTCCACACCCACGTTCTATCCTAAGCATGCATAGATTCAAATTTTATGAAGAACATGGTATGATAGTAACGTACATAGTATTGACCTAGGCTCCGATGCCAATTGTTGGACCGCAGCGAAAAAATAAAATGATTTACAGATCCTGTAATAGCGTGTACGTATACTATCATTAATTGATTATGTTTTACCACATGGGACATAATTATACTTATGAGATTTGTGTATAAATCTCGTGAACACCAAGAAGAAAGTTCTAGCAAAAGGAAGCTACACAACCTCCGATTTTCTGTTGTATTCCTGTTAAACACCTTGCTCCGACATAGTGGGTGGGCTCTCTATGTATGTGGCAAAAGAAAATCAGTTCGTATCTTTCTTCTGCCTGTAGAACGTGTTTAAATAGGCTATAATACGGATGTAATGGCAGAATATTGGAATAGCTATCCTATGCAAATTTGAATTCAATCTTATCTATCAAGATAATCACCATCCACATAAATCACAATCAATACCATCACATGATTGTAATTGAACTCTCTCCCAATAATACGAATTTATAATTCGGTTTCCATATCATTAACTCGCTAATTAAATAGAATTACTAACAATGCAATTTAATTAGCATATTAAATTTCCTTAAGACCTTTCACTTAGCTTATTTGACGCATCCGATTACAAAATCCACTTGCAGGGTTTGATACAATAAAAACTTATAAGTTTTCTTAAGGGAGTATCATCAATCCCTATTCAGGGACGTGGATTCCATCAATTATTAATAAACACCATATCAAAAATGTTATCATCCAATTCATTGAGTTTATCGACTCATAATGAATCTCTCTCTTCTATTAATCAAAATAACATTGTCCATACATGTCTAAATAATAATTTAAGGATTAAGAGTAAAAACACTATCCATGACCGCGAGGTATTAATTGTCTTATATAATTAGTACGAAAACATTTACTTCGATATGATCCTATTTAATGCATACAAAGTGTACTAGTACAAGGA
>MKEJ01104556.1:0-18297 GCA_001753735.1 Embelia ribes
CTCAGAATTCTCATCTTTTGATGATGTTCTCACTGTTTACAGGTTTGAAATGATGAAACTTTAGAAAATAGAAAAAGATTTAGGTTTCAAACAATAGTTAGAACTAGAGAAAATAATTTTCTGTTGGTTCTCAAAATTGTTGCATTTGCACAATAATTCTCAAAATGAGTAAATGATAATGCTGTACAGACAAATAGCTTTTACAATAGTTTCTCAGCATTGCATTTTATAATTGATACATAAGTCATATGATTGGTCCCCCGGCCTTTTCGAGACCAATGCAATGTTGATACATAATCTTGTAAGATTTTTTAAGCGAAAATTATCCTTATCTGTGAGTGCTGTTTCTAAAACCACCCTGCCAAATTCGTTTTCTGTGTTTCTGTTGTTAGAGCTGTAAACAAAATTTTGAAATGTCATTACTTGCTGTCTATCGTTCCGGAGCTTCGAGTCTATGACAGTCTGTGCTTTTATTTAGTTTTGATTCCTTTGACTTATGTTTTTTGTTTCAGGCTTTGTTGGAGAATAGAGGACTGCCAGTTATAGTGGGGATTGGTATGATGCACTTTAAGTTATCTCTTTTTGTCTTTGTTTCTGTTGTTCTCTGCAGAATGACGAGAAAAAAAACACACACTGTAGACAACTTATATAGAAAACCACCAAAGCTGTGAAGAAAGCATTATTTACCATTATTGTTTGGGGATACGCATATGATTGATTCTTCCCATCATGACTAGAGTGCACATACATTAGTCAATGCATAAATGAATCTCTAGATAAGAAGTTCTGCAATAATTGGGTTTTATAAAGGAATCATTGTTCACAGAAAACAAATTTTAGCTTTTGAATGATACTTTCATCGGCCCAAATCCATAAAAATGGTGCTACAATTTAAAAAAGAACATAGTAGTACTATCTCATAGTAGATCTTCTAAAATAGTTCTGTTGAGTGTATAAATATAACTATGCTCATCTCTCTAAATTCTTAAGCTTCTAGATGAGACGATAGCCTACTATTTAACATGAAATCAAAACTGCCAAAGGTTTTGGTTCAAGTCTCATTGTCACCCAATCAAAATTGGAATTTTAAATTTTGGGTCTGAAGTGAGTACCGATCGAGGGGCCGTGCTGAGATATGAACACTCCTCTATCCCACAACTTCAGCCTTTTTGAGTAGACAGTGGCTTTAAAGCAGAACATTGTTTGACCTATATGATGCTTTAACATCTTCATGCATCACTTTGACTCTTTAACTAAATAGAAGAACCCAACCAGGTGTTGGACTCACCTCAACGCTTCAGCTAGTTTACCTCTCGGCATTTGTAGATATTGAGCCCTTTTTAGTTCGCCCGATATTGTGTGGATATCTCGTTCGTTCGAGTTTACATGATGAAAATAAGACTGTATTTAACAGTAATTGCTTACTCTAGAGATGTTTCAAGATTGGCAGCCTGAAATAATCAAAATTGTGTTTCCTTTTCAAGTATAGAAGAAATTAGGCAAGTGCTGAAGATAATGATAACATCAGTAGGTTCTTGTATATTGTTAGATTGGTTGAGTTCCGGTTTGACATTTGGTCATATTGGTTTCTGTAGGGGGTCCAAGTGGATCTGGAAAAACTAGTTTGGCTCGTAAAATGGCAAATATTGTAGGTTGTGAAGTTGTTTCCTTGGAGAGTTATTACAGATCTGAGCAAGTAAAGGACTTTAACTATGATGACTTCAGCTCTTTCGATTTGGCATTGCTTACGAAGGTACAAGAGTGTTTGTGTTTATGTATTATGTTTGAACACTGATTATTTTGGAAAACAAAAAATTGTGACCTTTATTAAGTTTTGAAATAGGTATAATTTTGTTATATCTTTTTGAATGAGTTTTAAGATACTTGGTAGCTGAGAAGTTTTTTGAGAAACATTATGAAAAGATAGGGTTGGTTATTATATTAGATGATCTGCAATGTTCACCTTGTTTGATAAAAAAGGGCTGCCTAAATTTAGTTTTGGCTAATGAAAGAAATTTCTCCACGTGGGATAATAATTTTCGCTATTTATTATTCTTTCAAGCAGCTTTTGGAACAAATACTACTACCTTCATGCATTCAATTCTTCAATGTTGTTGAAATGAAATTTTTTATGAGATGGAATGCTTTTCTTTGGTGTACGTCACTTGTCTGCCCCTGCATGTCTCTTGTTTAAGAAATGTGTACAGCAGAGAAAGAAAGATCTCTCAAGTTAAGGAAGAAAGTGTTTTATTTTTAAGTCTGCTAATGAACCTAGCCGACACTAAGCCTTTTCAAGTTTGACTTGTTGCACTCCCTTTTAAGAGCATTATTGTCCGCCGTACCATTTCTTTAATATTAACCTTTTAATCAGCTTTTGGAATAAGTGCTATACTTAAATGTATTCAGCGTTGTTGAAATAGAAATAATCCAGAGCGGAATGCTTTGACTCTGGTGCATATCAGTTGTGTGTGCCCATGCATATCATTTGTTTAGGTGATGGTTTTTAATGAAAAAAGTGATATCAAAAGTTAAGAGCAGAAAGTGTTGAATTTTTAGGGCTGCAAATGAGCCTAGTGGAGCCCTATGCACCTGTTCAACTTCAGCTTGTTTGCTTAACCACCCATTTTTTTACCATTAACTTGTTTATAGCCAAACATATCTAACTTTTTTTTGTTCAGGCTTGGTTATAAGTTATGGAATGGATAAAAGCCTGAATATTGAGCGTGACTGTTTTCATGAATGGCTTGGTTTTTTTGCAATTCTTAATTTGCAAATCCTTTACTTAGTAATAGTCTGATAGTTCTGTTTATCTGCAGAATATCAATGGCATAAGAAAATCTCGCCGAGCAAAAGTTCCTTTATTTGATCTTGAGACGGGCACCAGGAGTGGCTTTAAGGAACTTGAAGTTACTGAAGATTGTGGTGTGGTATGAAATGACAATCTCTGCACTTTGCTCCTCATTGCTGAGTTTTGCAATTTTCTTTAGCTCATTGCCATTCTGAATTAAATTGATTTGAGTTTCTATTGCCCACTATCATTGTAAATCTACTTTTATTACGGTAATTAGGATTTCCTGATAAGGTACATAGTTTTATTGAGCAGGTAATTTTTGAAGGGATTTATGCTCTGCACCCCGATATCAGAAAATCATTAGACTTGTGGATAGCTGTGGTAAGGTTTAACTTTCCCTTGTGAGGCTCTGTGGATGTGCTTAGTCATGGTTTTGAAATGTGATTTACTTCTTAAACTAGATACACTGCTGGAAACTTGCATACCACATTGATCCCTAAATACAATCAATTCTTTTAGTGAAGGAACTCTCCAGTGTGGATCTACAAGTAGTGGTGGTTGTTGGTTTCAATTATTGATTTTAGATGTATGAAAATAACTGATTTTCGGAGTATTCAGGGCCTGTTTTAGATTCTTAAAGTTTTCATTTGTTCTTTTCCAATGCTTTTGGATCTGGAAAAGCAATGGAACTTTTGAAAATTCCTTTGTTTTCATCATTTCATGTTACTTTGATTTTTATGCAAAAGAAATGTTGAAAAGTACGGAACCTAAGTCATGTTTTAGTAATGGAGTCACTGAACATTTCCTGCAGGGTTACCATTGTCACTTGTCAGAACTAGAAAACAGCTTTCAGAAACATAAACAAACGCAGCCTCAGTTTCATTCCCGCTACTTATGAAAATGGGAATGAAGATGGAAAACAAAATTTGGAGTACAAAATGAAGTGCTTTCTGACTTTCATGTCTTGTTGTCAAGGTCAACTTCTTTTGGGTAATAATATATGCAGTAACAATTTAATTGATTTTCTGGAACAGGTTGGAGGTGTTCATTCCCATCTTATATCTCGAGTTCAAAGGGACAAAAGCAGAATTGGGTGCTTCATGTCCCAAAATGAAATCATGACTACAGTTTTCCCCATGTTTCAACAGCATATCGAACCCCATCTTGTGCATGCACATGTTAGTAGATTCCTAACCATAATGACTCTGATTAGTGATTATTGTCGCATTATTCTCAGTATATATTCTTTCTTTTTCTTTCTTTCTCTTAATCTTTTCTGATTCCATGTTTCAAACACCCATGAAGTTGACATGGATTTCAAATCTTTGCAATCTACTAGCTTTTTTTTTGAAAGATTATCCAATTTTTTCTATTCTTATGCACTAGTTTAATGGTTATATCATAAATTCTGAGCCTATTTTTGTTGATTCGCAAGAAGAAATTTTATTATACGACGAGAAATATGTTAGCGTGAGGTTACCTTTCAATATATATATATATATATATGTATATATATATATATGTTAGCACGCGGTTACTTTCTGACAATGTGTAAAAAAGCTTGAGCAAGATCAATGTTTGTGATTTTCTTCCCAACAGTATTTTCTGTTTGAAATTCGTACCAGTTGTCAATATTTATTAAGTTCTAAAATTAAGCGGCACAAGTCTGATCATGGTGCTATTTTGTGTGTTGTTGCAGCTCAAAATTCGTAATGACTTTGATCCCGTTCTTTCCCCTGAGAGCTCGTTATTTGTGTTAAAAAGTAATAAAGAGGTAATCCCTCTTTTAGCTCTCTCAAGAACTCATTTAAACAGACTGTTTGACATATTTTCTTGATCCTTCAATAATAGGTGGCTTACCAAGACATTTTAAGAATTGTGGACGCTACGAAGATATGCAGTTCTGTTCAGACTTTTACTGATATCTATTTTAAACTTCCTGGAATACCTGCTAATGGCCAACTAGCGGAGAGTGACTGCATAAGAGTTAGAATATGTGAGGGGAGATTTGCTGTGTTGATTCGCGAGGTCTGTGTATTAACTGTATTGAAATTAACTTCTTGTTCAAGTGTACATTACAGTTAAAATAATGATTAAATCCTTTCCATTTTCGGTTTATGGATTATATACTTTTCAGCCAATAAGAGAAGGGAATTTTATTATTCAACCGAAAGTTGATTTCGACATCAGCATCAGCACAGTTGCTGGTCTCCTTAACCTTGGGTGAGGCAAATCTCCTTTTCCAAAAGCCTATTCCATTATTTGAATTATATTTTCCTTTTATTTAGATATTTTCATGCATTACAATATACTTTTAATTCAGGTATTTTCATGCATTATAATCTACTAGTTCAGGATCAACTGGTTTATAGATTAAATGGCATCAAGCTTTTTCATTGAACAAGTCTTCATCTATTCTTTTATTTCCATAGAACAACATTTTTTGTTTTTCAACAGAAAATTAGGCAAGTTTCGCATCTTAGAAGGTAATGTAAGTTACGTTTTTATGTATTAGAGACAATCTTAACCAGTAAAGGTTTATGTAATACTCATTTTGCTCTTATTTAATTTGAATATTTCACTTCTACGTATTTGCACTCAAACAAGTTTTTCCTTACGTATAACTTTTATCGAAGAACATGAAAGAGAAATGGTACTGGATTTGAGTATTTTTTAGATAATGGTGGAAGCCTGATATGGTTCATATAAGACTAAACAACCCTTGGCATAAACGAGCTAGGAAGTTGAAGGCTCTGCCCATTTTACGATTTGTTACTGAGATGGTTCATGACATTTCTGCATTTTTCAGGTACCAGGCTGTGGCTTACATTGAAGCATCAGCATATATCTACCAAGATGGAAAGGTTTGCTATCACCGGAGCTATATTTTATATAATTACATAAATTTGGTTTACTTACCAAAAAAGTATATATATTTGTGTCCAATCCTTTTATTGTCTCTTAAATTGCAGATGAACTTCTTTCCATGTTAATTCTCTGTCTTGTGCTTCCACAAATTTTATAACTATGTAGTACTTCTCGAATGCCCAAGTCAGTGTCATCATATGTAGATTTTTTAACCATGTGGAAATCTAAAAATTTTACATTTTAAAAACTATCCACACTGCTTGTCCATTTGCTGTAAATGACTGCTTGCTTGATGTTTTGATCTTTTGACTTGTTATAAATATTATGAAAAATGTTCAATTTCATCTTTGAACAAGTGGAATTGGAAAGTTCACTTTCAGGATCTTAGGTGATATCTTATTTTGGCTCCATTAGCCGACC
Organism: Embelia ribes; assembly: GCA_001753735.1. Classification (NCBI taxonomy): domain Eukaryota; kingdom Viridiplantae; phylum Streptophyta; class Magnoliopsida; order Ericales; family Primulaceae; genus Embelia; species Embelia ribes. The sequence continues at coordinate 6,080 of MKEJ01104556.1, forward strand.
TAATTCTTGGGATCAAGGCTTCGATGAGGATGATGGTCACTTTCAGCACGAATAAAATGCTTTTCCTCCAGGAGCTCTGTTTCTTTTCTTATCTTCATCACAAGTCATTGGAAATAGTTTCCATATCCTTTGCTAGTCTTTAAACATAATTCCCTGCGATTAAACATTTGTCTGCTGTTTTGGTATCTCTATTCTTCTTTAACCATAACACTAGAATTGAATTTTTCATATTTGTGCGTAAAGCTCCTATTTTTGGTCCTTCAATATCATTGCTTTTATGAATAAAAATACAATCAGCCTATAATGTTCTCAACTCCAAAAAATATTTGTTGGTTAAACTTACATCAAGTGCAACCTTCGGATACTATTCTGCAACCTTCGGATACTATTCTGCTGTGTTCTGAATATAATAATTACCATTCAATTGGTCTGTTCTTGTAAGTGTTAAAAAGTTCTCTACAAGGTTTCCTCCATAGGTTTTAGCATCTGTGTGTCTGTAAAGTTGAAAGGAAATGTTTATTTCAGATTCTCATAGAGGTTGATCATCTACAAGATATCTCAAGTCCTTATTTACAAATCAAAGGTGTTGATAAAGAGGCCGTGGCCACTGCTGGTTCGACACTTAAGTTGGACGGTTCATATACTACCAAGGTTTTTTCTTGTCTTTTATTCGTAATTATTTTCACTGGTTAATTTTATTGTTCCCAATCGTAGTTAGATAGGGCAAGAATATCGATGTGAGAACATAAAGGAAAGGTGGAGGTAAACCTCCAACTACCTGGATGTTAGTGGTACAAAAAGGACATGCATATTTGAGAAATAGATGTGCAAGTTGCTTTAGATAGGAACAAGTGGCTTTGAAAATTCACGTTAACGACTTGACGTAATATCTTTATTTGGCTCAAGTTAGCTAAACCCAATTTAGGTGATTTAAGGCTTGGACGATGGTGTTGGTGATTCAGGTTTGATGCTCAAACCTGCAACTTTTTGCTGCCATTTGGTCCTCTCAAGAGTTTTATACCCTTTTTCTCCCTTCAAATTTTTGACAAAAAGGGCCTACATTGTAATGAATTGAAAATTTGATGTTGTACAAATATTTCCTGGTTTGGACAAAACCGGCTGGAAATGCATTTATCGGTTTGGTTTGGGATAAAGGTTTGGAATAATATTCTGAGAACCTCTAGATAACAAAAAGTTGTTTCTTTCCCTGGAACCTCTTGTTTTTCTTTTGGCTAATTCCTGAAAATCGTTTTTGTTGGAACAAATTGAAAAAACAAGTATACAGGCTCTTAAGAACTTGATTTAATTATTTAAAAATTACCGTGGTAGATGAATTCTTTGGTGTAGAAGTCGTGATTAGAAAATGTAATTGTTAAAATGTTATAAATCCAAAACTGAAGGCTTAATTATATGCTGGCATTGGCAGAGTTACCTTCAAATAATCATGGAAAAATTACCAGTGCAAGAGAGGAGTGCGTATGGGATTCAGTCTCAGCAAGCAGCAAAATTGCAGGATCTAGTTGAATGGATTCAATCTCAGGTACATTAATTTACCTTTTTCTTCCAAAATATATATTCTTTCACATCAAATAATTTGTTGCCACTTTTAAAGTATACTTGACTTCTACAAGTCAACCAGTCAAGTTAGTATAGTATTTGAGCGCATTTTGTTCTGCTTGTTTGTTTTTGTCTTTAAGCATGTTCCCCATGGGATTGTAGGACCAGGTTAACCAAAGCTTTTTGACACATAACTGAGGTCATGGTTTTGTTATATACAAATTTGATTTTTCGTTCGTCTGCAATTTAGTCTTTCTGTATTTTTCATCCTATACATGCATTATATGCCAATCGCAAGAGATAAACCTCATTCAAATTCGAGATCTTTATCTCTGACTGGTCAGAAATTCGAAACAAACGTGAAGAATGTAGGAGGAAAGAAGAGAAATGGAAAAGAAAGGGAGAGAAATAGAAGGAAGAAGAGTGAGAAGAAGCACACAATTCTTTAATTCTCAATAATCAATTCTGAAATCTGAATAACAAAACTTATAAGCCCTACATATATATAGGAACAAACTCTAATTCTAGAAAAGAAAAGAAAATCATAATAAAAGATAAAAGGAAATAATAGATAGCCTAATTAAATCCCGAAGTAAATAATACTCTCTTATTAAACTAAATAAAAACACTGATGTATTTAAATAAATAAATTACTTACAAGAACCAAATATTCCTTTCTGATTACCATCATTCCCCCGGTTAAAAAAAGTTCGTTCTTGAACTTCATAGCTTAAAAAATAGTGAGTAGTTGCAATCCAATCATCCACCATATATGAACATGAGCAACCCACTTGAAGTTGACCTTTCGATTATACCAATATGCTCGCAACATCTTTCTTCGACCCGAATTACTCCACGATATACCACAAGGCGCCCAAATAAATATATCCACACACAAATTAACCAAAGTTTCATATGGAATTATCAAGGAAGTTCTACCACTTTCATTCTCTATGTAAAAATGCAAGTTATTTTCCAAAAGAATAGAATATTTCTGCATATTTAAAACGAGAATTAACCCTAAAAGGATGACTATAATTAGTCAATGACTTAAAGTGCACCTTTGCAAGATCCTTTTTACTTTGACACCAATCTCCTTCAAGCTCATAAACTGTTCTTTTCATAGAAGAATCCTGGATACTCTGCAACCATCTATTCCATTTTGCTTGGGATTTGGTCAATTTCAACTTGTATCTCATTATCATGAGACAGTAGTAATGGTTCATCCAATGGCTCATTTATCTGCTCCTCATCAATATTCTCATCGAACTTCGTGAAATTATCCTTTACAAGTTCAACCCCTTGTTCATGTGTCAGGAATTTCTGAGGTGAAAACAGCTGGAGCCTGCGTGATTTTAGAATTGCTCTCTTCATCAATTGCTTTCAAACGGTTGAGTAAATTTCTATTTGGAATGCCATACTCTGAAGAATATCATGATCATCTGGTGCTCATGATTCAATGATTGGCGCTTTCTGATCGTTGCAATTGAACTCGGCTTGCTCTGCTATAGCATTAAAAATATTGATATCTTCACACCTAACTCTGTTCAAGCGGTTGTACCGAGCTTTTTTAAACGTTAATAAAGGAAATACTATATAGTCTAATTAAATCCCTAAGAAAATAATAGATTTACTTATTAAACTAAATAAAAATACCGACTTATTTAAATAAATAAATAACTTATAAGATTCAAATATTCCATATTGATCTCCATCAGTTCTAGCCTATTTGAGAATTTCATTATAAACTTCGATGTCAAGTAATATCACGACTGACAGGGTACCCTCCTTGACCTAGAGTACAATGGAGTTATTAAGATTCTGACTTTTGCATCATAGCTAGATTTTATTTTTTTCTCGTCTGATGTTTTCCAGTTATGCCACTTTGCATGTTCTATTGACTTATGTATATTAAAGGATTTTAACCTTCATGCGCTGTGGTTAGAGTTGGATTAGAAGAAAAAAAGGTTGAAGAAGAAGTTGAGGTTGACATATTAACATGGTATGTGAGGAAGACTCTTGGATGCATTTTCTCAGTCACAGTTTAGGTATCAGACATGTGAGTTTGCCAATTTTCAACTCAAGGAAGCATTTCAGAGGAAGGGTTTTGATGGAGAAGGATAATGATTCTGGTATTGACGGTTATTTGGAAAGAAGCAAAATGAATATTATGTCAATCCTATATTCAAGACAGATAATGGAGAAACTTATGGCCCCATTTGGTTATGGGTCTTAGTTTGTAATTTTTTTGGGGCTGAAAAACCTTTTGGCACATAGTTCTTTGGTTTTCAAACATGTGAGGTGTTTGGATGAGGGGCTTTTTTGAAGGATAATATGATGGTGGGGACAGTGATATGGAGAGATGTGAAATGATTGTTACGCAGTAGCGTTGACTGGAAAAATAAAATTTGGGATGTGGTTCCATTTCGTGCATTTCCTAGTTCCTGTTTTTCATGTTTTGGCGGCACACTGTTTTTGCTTGGGATTCTAGAGATGTGACTGTCTAGATAATTGACTTGAGAGAACTCTTATTTTTTAATTTTTGAATTTCCAACCCATCTCAATGCTCCTGTACATTAAAATCCAAACTTTGTTATAAAGAAGCTAACACCAAACACATGTTCTTGGGAAAAAACTCATCCTAAAAAATGTGTCCGAAAACGTATATAATAAAAACTTATCCAAAACCCAGACCAAACAGGCCCCAGCAGTTTCCTTCTCAGTATCTCTGGTTTACGAGTAACTTTCGAGCCAACATTCATCATTATTTGTATTCTTATCTTAATATTGTTAATGCACGTTTTTCCTTTGGAATTATATGATTTCACAGAATAATATCGTGATGGAGAAACAAGGAAGTAGTTCAGCGTCCGAGTCCTCACCGAGTAGGGAAGCAACTTCTTTAGGAGTGATTGAAGATATGCAGTCAAGAATCAAGAGACTCGAGAGGTGGCAGACTATCAATACGGTAATGTTTTACTTCCATTTCCTTTTGTTTGCTATCTACATTTGTTACACTAGTCCGCAATAGCCATTTTTTGAAACTGTTTTGTTGCATGTGTGGTTTTAATGTTTTAGTTTTTTCCCTTTATGGATAAAATTTAGAATTGCATTTGGTAGACTAGTAGCATCATTAAGACCATTTTCTTGGCAACATCTCAAATTTCATACCCTGAAGGCGGAAGCTTTTTTTCTGTTTCCAGAAATGATTTTGTACGAAAATTGCAACACGGAAACAGAGTTCATTTCTCTAGCAGTTCTTAGGCCTTTTCTCTTGAATGCACACCCTATTCTATTCACATGCATAAAGGTGTTTTTGCTGTTTCCAAAAATGATTTTTTGTACAAAAATTGAAATAACGTGAATATAAGTTGAAAACATTGAAAATGTAACCGGATTGATGTGTTTTCATATTATTTGATTAAATGCTGTGATTATGTGTCTGCAGGTAATGTGGACATTTTTTATGTCTGCCTTTGTGGGTTATTCCCTTTACCAAAGAAAGCACAAGTGATCTGTTATTATAAATTTTTGGATTTTCAGCTTTTTATTCCATTTGGAACTTCTTGATCTTATGAGTCTGTCAGAGCAAGGAGCTGTAGTAGTGAAGCCGAAAAATCACTCTATTCCTTATTTTTGGGGCCACAGATGTACATGCCGTTGAGTTTAGCTCGTTTTCTTTATATAGACGGTTGCTCAACACATGAATTCATATACATTCATCCATACAAGAAATGAAAATTATCAGTCATGGCCTTATTATAGTCATTTGTGGAACAATTGCAAGTTAGCTATTTGAGGGATTCTCTGTGAAGGAGCTTTATTTGTTCAAACGTTTCTCCTCTGCACCTCAACAACAAACCAAGCTATTCCAAGTATAAAGGCTAATTTAACCATAATAAGATAGTATGTCATGTTGTTAAAAAGAGTTTTCAAGTTATTTATTCCTATTTAAGGTAGCTTGCACATTTATTTTTATTTTTTCATGTTACTTGCATTTCTTGTCTTATGAAACATGACTTCTGACGAAATATTTAAACGATGGATAAGCTAAAAGAGATTAGTGAGTGTGAACTATATCGATATGGGAAAATAATACTTTGGATTCTTTTCAAAATAAATTTGTACAAAAAAATATGTAACTTTTACTATTTTCTGCCATTTTATTATTATTATGCAATGCAATAAATAATAATTAGATATTATTTCACGTCTTTTCACGTCTCGTATCTGTGAAAAATTAGATAATTATTTACCAAAATTTTGTTTATGTTGGATCCAACTATCGATTTTAAAGTCACCGAGTCTAGCTCCTAAATTTATTTTTTAAGTCGATCCAGTTAAAATAACCTTTGGTTGGCTAGATTACACTAGTCACCAAAGTCACTGCAGAATATCCCTTGGATTTAAATATGCTGGCCCCAATTCACATTATCGCATCAAAGTTACTCGCATGTAATTCAATCGTATTATTATGCATATATTCACAATCCTTATATGAACTTGATATAGGTTATACAACAAATTTATTTGATAGATCATTTTTTAATATAATCATTTGTAGTTAGCATACTTTTATCAAATCTTGTATGAGAATAAAATATTTATACTTAGGGTACATAATTATTCACCTGGAATTCTAAGCGTGTTAGGAAAAATAAATTGTTTATTTTGATAGATTAACTATGGACAATTATAAATATAAAAATATTAAACCTCCATATAATTGTGTCAGTACAGTACCAATTGGTTGTGCATTCTATAGTTACTAATAATCAATTTACTAGCAAATTGTCCAATCCAATTTTGTTAAAGACTTTAGATTGGGAAAAAAATAATAATTAATAAGATCATGTTTCAAATTATTATTTAGTTAAAAATAAGGAATAACTAATTTAGACCTATATTTATATGTTCCCTCAAGGAATGATTAGAATCGACAAAACCTATATATATTTATAATTCATTTTAAGAATACTAATTAGTTTCTTTTTAGCCTCTATTGATTATACAAATGAAAATATTGATAATAATAATAATATTAACAAGAAATACAACAAATCATTTCTTAAATTGTAGCTTCAGTAATCTAAATGATATTTCAACCTAAACAAATTAGTTTGTTAAAAAGTTATTAGTATAACAACCAAACAAGTTAAGCACTACTCTCTTTACCTGTAAGGTTTTTGAATAAGATAAAACATTCTCTTATTTCCTATTTCAAAAGACTAAATGTAATATCAGTGTATAAAACTCGTAATTGCATCAAGTGGTAGTATAATGTATTTATACTACCTTAAAGTTTTCTCGTCACATGATTTTGATTGAAAATATGTTATGTTAGTAACATAATTTTGATTGGAAATATGTTGGCTTTTAACATGACTTTAGTTGGAAATATATTGGCTAGTAGCATCATTTTGAAAATAATTGTGAGCTTATTTGAGTACAACTAAATAGGTGTATGTATAGCCATTATTTACCACTTGTATAAGTGAATAGTTTTTACGGGATTTACATTTCACTTTTTCTTATACGAATTTCTTCATTTTGGATTGACTTTATCTTTTCTAGTATCCCTCGTTACCAAGAATAAAAATGTTTTATGAGATTTGGGAAAGAAGAAAGACAGCAATATTGAGACGGTGGACGAGGATCCATACTCGCACAAATTATTCACCAAGCCATTATAAATGAAAACAATCAAAAGGGGGAGAAAAGACAAGGAAAAAAGGAAGAGAATTGGTGGTGTAGAGAATTTGAACACCCATTTTATGATTGGTCAACAAATAATACTGGATGCTTATCACACATGAGATGATGATGATGATGAAACTTGGCCCCCTTTGTTTGAAAGAATTGAAGAAATGGCTTCTCCAACGGTCAAAAACATGCCCCCTGGCTTTGTCAATTCATGGGCTAAATCACCCCTTTGCAACTTCTCCATTACTTCCCCGAGTGGATTCACCAGCACAAGCTGCACGTTTTTACCAAATTATTATCACTGTGTTGTTTGCTTTGATAATCGAAGCTGGGTCCAAATGAAGTAAAAATTAATTTTACCTCAAGGCCCTTATTTTCCAAAGTCGTCTTCAATTCCTTGAACAATGACACTCCACCTGTATCTATCGCACTTACAGCTGGAAAGGAAAGGCATAGAAATAAGCAATGGCGCATAAGATTCTCAAATGCAATACAGTTCAAAGTACAAAAGTGAATCACAATTAAATTTTACATTGAAGTAACATTAATGTGTTAATCGGAGCCTTATGATAATACATACAAATATATTCTTCTCTTAGACTGCTTGGATACATGCATTTTGGAGAATTGCACCTTTTCTTAAATGATAACCACTTGAGAAAAATTTTACCTGACAAATCTAGGACGACGAATCGAAGTCTAGACTGCTTCTGGTTTTGCTCCTCTGAGTCATAGTCTTCTATCCATCTCAAAATCCTTGACACAAAATAATAAAACCCACAGTAACTGTTTTAAAACTTGTAAATTATCAGCAAGTTAATCAAAAGTGAAATCTTTATTGATTTTCTAACCTCTCATGAAGGTAGGTGGTGTTAGCAAAATTGATTGGAGCATCAATGCTCAAAATGAGACAACCTGGGATAGTGACAGCATCGCTATATTGGTGAAGGTTACGGAAAATATTGGAGCCGGGTATGTTTCCTAATGTTGCGGTTTTTGGCCTTGTTATTTGTAGTAGAACTCTGAAAATAGACAGGCCTACCTGCAACTCACAAAAGATTAATTTCTATAACTCAATGCCGAGGGTCGATTCTTTGTACGTAAAATTCCCAATGCATTAGGTCTGGCAAAACTGTTCAACCAATGATTTCTTTAAAGAGCTAAGTAAAAACATTTAATTGTTTTTGCAAATAAAAAATGTTATTTGAACCATGCAAACATCCAGCTTCAAAAATTAATTACTAATAAAGATTGAAAATGTAAAAAATATATTTTGTGTCTTCAAAAGAAAGACAAAGTTGATGTTAAAAAAATTACATAAATAAAGGTCTCATTTTAAATATAGTAGGTAGGCTTTAACTGTCTTTAATTACAAAATGTAACAAATATGAGGCCCTTGGAAATAACGACTCAAAGCTACTGTTGAAACTGCATTGTTACTTCTACAAATCAAACGTTCCTACTGCTATACTACTAAAGGCATAGTCTAGAGGACCCCGAAAGAAAATGTGGGGGGAAAAAAAGGCGTATTTAAATAACTTACAGCAATGGCTAGACCTTCTTGGACAGAGACAAAAAGGACACCGAAGAAGGCACACAACATCACAATGAAGTCAAATTTATCGATCGTCCAAATGTGGCAAGCTGCAGGTACATCTATGAGCCCGATAACGGCCGTGATAATAATGGCTCCAAGTACAACATTTGGTGTGTATTGGAACAAAGGCATTAGGAAGAGGAGTGTGATCATCACCGTGAACGCCATTATAATGTTGGAAACGGCTGTTTTTGCGCCTGCATTGTTGTTCACGGCTGACCTTGAGAAAGCACCTACAAAAAATAGGTAGAGCTATCACAACTGGAAATGGTAGAACTAGTTAATATATATATTTTTTTTTTGGAAGTGTTTTTTTCCCAGGTATTAGTATAGATTTTTTGTACTTATATATTTTTCCCTCCTGACTTTATTTAGGTTGAGCATGAAGATACTGGCGACAGAGTAAGACAGTTGGCAGTTCAATGACTATCAATCTACATCATATGTATGTGTTTGATACACGAGCATCTTATAGGGAAAAATACTTCGAGTTTAAAGTTGATGCACTACAATTTTGCTGGGAACATTTGTCTCGGACAATACAATTTTGGAACATTGAGTTGCATTGCAAGTTAGTTTTTGTGCTTCGATTCATATGTATGTGCGTGATATTAAGCTATAGCTTCTTCACATTGAGATTAACTTTTAACACCCATACAGGTGTGCAATTTTTTGTTATAGTCTCCTCTTAGAAAATGGCCACATAATATTGTGTAAACGACAATGTGAAAACTTTATCTTTTCAAGTGAAGATAGTTAATTAGTATTCCTGAAAGAAAATTTTGTTTTTGCGCAGCTTAATTGTCTCCTGGTGTGTCCCAGTGTTTTGTATTTTTCGTATGAGCAAGTAGTGAAGATTGTAAAGAGGTGTGCTGCGTGTAAGGGGTGATGGGCAGTCTTGTCCAAAGAATTTTGTATGATTGAGATTTAAAGAACAATCCTATATAAAATTAAATTATAAAAGATTCTCAACAGTTGATTTCAAAATTAATGGTTCAGATTTACTGGGCAGGGACTACCCATCACCCACACACACAGCCCTCATTGATCCAATCGTTCAACTTAGCTTATCATATGGGTTTCAGTACAGTTTTGGGTACATAATTTTGATTCATTCACTTTTGTATTCCTAACAAAATTTAAATCTTCCAAAAGAAAGGGAACGAGAAAACCAATATCTGCACATATACATATGGTTCATAAAAGAATGTTCAATGGGTACGCAATTTAAGTCTCAAGATATGAAAGAATATACTCCAACAGACAATAATCTATTAATAATCACTATTTAGAACAAGAACAACTTAAATTTAAAAAAAAGAAAAACCCATCAGAATCAGAAGGAAGAAAGCCCAGCAACTTTCCGGAGTTTTTCATACGACACCCAGAAAACGAATTGCCAAGGACCAAGCCTTGCCCACGTAGGGAAAAACCCCTTCCAGAGCGCTCTCACCCCTTCTATCTTCACAGTCTTCACAAGACAATCATACGAGTTTATGTATCTAGCTTTTCCTTCACCGCTTAATCCTTGGTTCATCATCCTCGTCTTAACTACATCTGCGGGGCAACTCAGAGCAGTCGCAGAAAGGCCCGACATAACAGATGCCAGTGTGTGAGCAAAAATGTTGTCATTAGCAATTCTATTATGAATAACAAAACGTTTCGCGTGGTCATAGCAAGCTAACTCTCCCATGTTTACCAAAAATGCCCTTTGGGTATTTGGAATAACCCCTTTCCAAAGGCCTCTGTAGCCTTCGTTTTGTATTATCTTATTTAAAGCATCAAACGGGCCCGAGTACCTGCGCGAGAGACCTTGGCTCACCATTCGACCATCTGCTTGCATACGCACCTTCACAAGATCAGCAGGGCTTGCGATTATCTGCACTATTAAGGCATATACATACATACACAAGTTATCTCAAGGTATACAGAATAAGAAAGGCAAACCTGAAGCAAAGCTAAAATGTGCCCAAGTGATACAAATTTTGAGGTATTCACTTTTGTTTTCATCCTTGCTAGTTTTCCATCTTATGTTCATACAAAATAGATAATCAAGAAACCAATTAAAACAACGTTTTACAAATTCCAACTGCCGAGTCTTATCAGAAAGAAAAATGATTTATTCCCTTGATTTCAAAAGCATTACCAATGCATCCTCATCGCTAGATTACAAGTTTCAAGATAAAATGATCATGGAACTGCCTAAGTGATCCTACCATAAAAAAAAACACTCAAGAAGCTCTCATCATATACAGCAGCATAGACGGATTGGTGTTTTTACAAACATTTTTGAACAAAGTAGGTTCGGGTTAATATGATTTTTCCCACTGAGCTAGTAGACAAAAGTATGTTTATAAGTAATACCTTCAATATACTTCACGTGCCTCCTATGCTAAGAGAGAAAGCATAAATAAATCATGAGACCAAATGACACTATATTATATATCTATATGCTAGTCTATACCACTACGATACTGATCCAACACAGAAGCAAGAATAGCCAAAGAGATTTAGAGAAATGTAAAGAGATTGAGAAAGAGACGAGAGAACTAAGAGAGACATAACATAGACATAATTCGTTCTTCCAATTCAATAATTTTTTTCATAAGCAAAGTCTGATTTTCCAATATGGAGATGGCTTGATATTTACATGACATCAGACAACCTCTACTGAAATTGATATTGGTGATATTTAAAGTCTCAACTTGAATTTCTATAAGTTACGGTCATGCACGCTTCCATTGCAATTTGTGGGTCACGGGTTCCTCCTTTCTGGAAACAGTACTAAGGTTGTGTACACCAGATCATCCTAGACCCCGCAATGCGGGACTGTTCATATATATATATATATATATAAAGTCTGATTTTCCAATACTCAACTGGGTTAATTATATTATAATATGGGAAGCTAGAAAGCTACAATTAATATACTATTTATTAATGCATTTATTCCTAATATTCAGATGCAAAAAACTGATGCAATTATACCTCATATTTAACTGCATGTGCTTCTTCATATTCTTCCATTTATTGTTGAATTCTCACTATTCATTGGATCTCCATCATTATCCCTCACTGAATGAACTCCCTTCCAGTGAATTACTATTCCAGGTTCGAAGCTAAAAACTGGATATTCAGATATTCAAACATGTGGTTTGATCCAAATGAAAAAGGATACTTCCAATGCACAAGATGGGACATTTTTTTGTAGAGACTGAGAATATTAACTTCAAGGTCTAAAACACATGGAGAGTCATCTTCATATTTTTGTACCAATCTCAAATCCAAAATCTATAAGATCAAGCTGAAGCACGGTAATTTCTTGAGTGGAAGGAATTTTAGGTTCAACCATGTTCACCAA
>MKEJ01104557.1:0-18498 GCA_001753735.1 Embelia ribes
ATCGATACTCGGTATTTACCAAAATATTACTACACCGTACCTTAGTGCACTTGCTAAGAAATATCTTGCACATTTAGGGAGCAGTCAATCATTTTGAGGTAAGTCATTAACTTTGTTTTGTCCGTTCATGATACCTCAATTTCCGTACGTGATTCATACGTGAAGTTAAAGTTGATTTTCTTTATCCCCATGTTAAGTAGATCATCTTTATATGTAGGTTCGAGTTATTCGAGTTTGATTGCTAAATCAAACCAAGGGGGGTAAAGAAGAAGATTTTGGGCTTTTTGAAGAATAGCTCTTACAAATATTCTAGCTTCATAATAGGTACGAGTAGCCTACAAAATAATAATATACGCGTGAGTTTATATATGTACCTTATGTGTGAAGTTTATGAAGTCGTAGCCTAAATTCTTGAAGTCGTGTATGTAGTATGAAGTGAATTGGAGATAAATAATTAGTGGTTTGAAGTTGATATATAAAGTATGAAGCATGTTTAGAAGTTCAATTGAATTGTATTGTCATTGTATTGGCATTTATACATATGAAGTGGTATTCTTCATGATTTGAACCAAAGTGACATTTTTTATAAACGAGAAGTTTGGAAATGAAGTTTTATACTAGTTTAAGTTTTAAAAATGAGATTTTTAAAGATGAAGTGAAAGTGAAGAATTTGATATTTTACAAAGGAGCGATACTCAATTTATTTTTCAAGTGAAAAATGAATTTTATGAAGCTGAATTATTAAATTTTGAAGTTTCGAATGAAGTATATATATATGAAGGAGTGATGCTCATTTACTATCGAAGTGAAGAATGAAATTTATGAAATTTAATTGTTAATTTTTGAATTTTTAAACATGACTACATGAAGAAAGTTTGATTTCATTCTTGGAAGTATAGAGTCATTTTCCATTTCTTTTCAGGACACGTGTCGAAGTTTTACGTAGTTCATGAAGAAAGGAAGAGAGGGCTCGGTGCCCTACCATGAAAGCCAGGAAATCTGATAAGGGATTTGTCTATAAATGATTTATAGAGGGTTCACGAAGGATCTTAGTTTTAGAGAAAAGAAATTTAGACGCTAGTCCTAAATTTTTAGAAATTGAAGTCTAGAAGTGAAGTCAAAGTCGTGTCAAGTTGCACTGTATTGAAGTTGCGTTGCATACATCTTTATATGTAGCATGTTTATACATTATGGTACAGCATAGCATCGCATGTATAGTCTTATTTTGTAAACTAACTCGTGCATTTCTTTTTCCATATTATATCATAAAATTGTTGTAGGTGCGGAATGTAGTGAAAGGCATCCTTGATATGGCCCGAAGTGTTGTAGATATTTTTTAAGATGGACTTGTATCTTATTTTGTTAGCCAAATTCATGATTATTTATTGGCCATAGAAGTAATATAGTAGAAGTTCCTTATATTGTATTTATTTGAAGTTGAAGTTATAAAAGTTGTATATTTTGTATTCACTTTGTTATAGCCCTTGAGGTTGTTCGTGTTAGATCAAGTGTGTAATATACTTATGTAGACTCATAGGTTTTATAAGATTATGTATTGTTGAAGCATGCAACTTATCGAAGTTGTAAACATGGCGTTTACTTATGGGTTAATATAAAAGTCGTAAGCAGGCTAAATATATATTTTGATTCAATATAAAGGTCGTATGCAGACAATAGTGTAGTTTTTCTTTATGTGTACTTTGATAATAGGCAATGTTGTAGAATGAAAAGTAAAAGAAGCGAAATAGAAGAAGTTTCATTTTTATTTTCTTTTGTTGAAACTATATATTTTTCGTTTCTTTTTTTTTTTTAAAGGATCAGGCTCGCGTCCTTAGGTCTTTCAGAATTTCAGGAGGCGACAATTCTTGTATTTTTAACAAGTTATCATCTATATTTGATTTTAAACTAGGTGTAATTAATTTATACATTTATGGCAAATTTATTTGCTATACTTTTTAGTAGATCTTCTATTTTTTGAATTTTTATTTCTAAATTTGATAACTTAGTATCAAATTTTACTGCATCGTTTGTTATAAATAGTTTTTCTTTTATTAATCTTAGATCATTAGAGTTTTTTATTTCTATGATGTTATCTATTATATGTTTATATTTATGTGCAAGATTTTTACCTAAGATTTTTACCTCTTCAAGGGTATTTTCATTAACAGTTTATATTGACATAATTGTAATAATTATTTCTATATTTTTAAGGCTTTCTTTTGTTCCAAATCGTTTTAGTAGAAATAAATTTGTCCAGATTAAATGTTTATTTTTTATAGTATTAGAGTCTTTTACTTCTAATTGTCTCATGTTCATGTTATACGTAACATTAACTGTAGAATAAAAACCACATGATCATATGTTTCTAGTATCATACTAATATTTTTTATTTCAAATTCTAATCTATGTATTATATTGGCTAGTCTAGCATCAAAGTCCTATCTCTAGGTTCATTAAGTGAATAAAATGCTAATTATTGATTTATACAATAATAATCAGATAGTCTACCTCTTCTGAATTCGTTTTGCGTTTTTATTTCTAATAGTCTATTATGAATCACATCTATGTTCATTATATAATTGTTCTAAACCGGCTCTAATAGCAAATTTTTACGCGGAGCTATCTTTAAATTTCTCTCTACGGAACACAATAATATTTAGGACCGTAATTCTTTTTTGTCTTGTTTTGAAGAGTTCTTTATGAATTTTTACTTGATTCTTATATTCTTGCAACTCTTGAGAATAAATAAATATCGATTCACCATATGATAAAAAATCGATTACACTTTTCAAAACGTGTAAATGGTTAAGATGTACTTTAAGAATCTCAATTTCTTCTAACAAGTTTTGTATAGCAAACAAGACCATAATATAAATCAAAATTTACTCAGAATTTTCTAAAGCTCTTTTTTAAAAAAAAAAATAATCTCTAGGTAGTATATATAATGATATGAGGTTGGTTGGCTATTTTAATAGTTTTTAATAAATTAGGACTTAAGTTGTAAATATACTGAAAGACTGAGGAATAATAAAGTAATAAACTCACCTTCAATGGCTACACCTACAAGTTCAACTTTGACTTTATTAACTTTCAAAATAATAATAATAATAATAATAATAATTAAAAAAAATGGTTACTGGTAATTAACGCATTAGTGACTGAGGCAAATAAGTAATGATAACACCAAACTTCCCTTCTCTTATTATCCATCTGGCCAGTGTCCAAAGTAAAATAAATGCTTTTGTTTTGTTCTTTATCTGATAGATATGTTAGTATCTTCAATGTATAGTATCCGCAAATTTATCACCCCTAATGCCTTTGTCAAAAGTTCAATAAATGGTTCAATAAATGGCTATTTCTTTATTTTTTTAGTTTGGAGAGATGATAACAATAACATATGAACTATAAAATGAACTTATCTACCATTTTCATGAATAATGATATCTTAAACTTCTTACATCTATTTGTTCAAATAATAAGGTAATCATAAGACAAAATCTTTCATTCAATACTCATCACAACGTTCTGAAATAACACTTATTTAAAAAAAATTAAAAAATAAATTATCCTCAAATTAGGTCAGACTAATTTAAACATTTTGAAGGTTATACATCATAAAGAGTTAGTTAGTACCTGAGGTAGGATCTGAACTGGGACATAATGGAAATGTTGGGGTTGAACAAAGGGGTGATGTGACATGTTGTGTGGATTAGGGTTTTGCTTAGACATCATGAGCTTCCTTCTATGCTTTTGTCTATCCCTAGCCTTATGGTTTTGAAACCAGTAAAAGACATTTTTGCCCTCGATGTTGCCATAACGGGAGAGATGGTCGGTGATAGCCTGTATCTGAGCAGCTTTAGGTGTCCTAATCCCACCTCTATACATCTCCTCTAGAAGACATTTCTGCTCTGGTGTTGGACACCATCTTGATGATGTTTTTGGATACATATTATAGTTATTATTATTATTATTTTTTGCCGTGTGGGTTTGAAGAAGAATAGGGTTTAAGAGGGTATATATAGACGAATAAATTTAAGACACAAAAGCACGTGCCATCGTCATCATGCTGATGCTGAATTAGATGAGAGGCATTTAATAAAGAGAGAGTTTTGAGTTTCACTAATATTTTTATGTATATTATTGTTTTTTTTTTTTTTTAAATAACTTTACCTTGACAGGTGACTGAGAATTGGTTTATGTATTTTTTTAAAAACTAAATTTGGTTTAATTACTTCCGAGAACAACAGGAGATAAAAACTTAAGACAGAACGTATGATACAATACATACATCTCCAAAATATGTAATGCCTAGATTTAATTGATTTCCCGTTCAGTTATTTTCCTTCATTTCTAGATTTTGTTTTGCTTATTATTTTTGGTGGTGTTCATATCTATCTTTTTTAAAATTACTCATTCTTGCCAGCTGAACGGCTGCCATCCAATTCTAGACCTTCGAAAATTAAAAAAAAAATTAAAATAGTAAGTTTCGCCAAGTTAAATGGAAAAAATTATTTAGCATGGGAATTGTAATTTTATGCAACCAAAGATGTTGTTTGGTTAGAAGTCAGTTTCCAACTTTAGAATCTGTTGTCCAAATTTTTATAGTGTTGAGTTTTTGTCTATCAAAATCTATTAGATATTGATTTATGTAAAATAATTTTCAAACTTAAAAAAATTGAAGCAAGCTATAAAACTTCAAAGATTACTTGGCGCCACATGCGATTTTGAATTTTTTTTATTTAGTGTAATAAAAAATAATTTATAAATTTAAAATGTGAAACGTATGGAATATTACGTTGAAAGTTGAAACAGTACCTCATTTCGTTGCTGGTGTCTGCCCCCACAAATCTTTTTACCCAAGTACAAACAACCCTATACCCACCGTTTGTTTCTTGAATAAATAAAAATTTTAATATTTTATTATCACGTTCAAATTAAAAAAATCATATCAAAAGGATAGTATTACGGGATAATCAATAATAAATGAGTTATATAATATAAATTATAAATACAACTTAATTAAAAAAACAATTTTTGTTGGATTTGAGATACGAAAAATAAAGTTGATATTTAGAAGGAAGAGAGTTAAATTACAATATTGATTTTTGTTGACTCAAATTTTAATCAAATATATTTTGATGATTAAAAATGAGTCGTAAACAAAGTTTAATTTATATCCATTATGATACTAATGTTTGAGCAAATTTACGTAAAGGTACAAAGTCTATTATAAGGTCAAAACACGACACAACTTTAAGAAAAAAATAAATGTCGAATAAGTAGTGGCCTAAATAATATACTAAAGAAACGTTGTTTGATAAAATGACTAGCTGATAAACCCAATGAATATTTACAAAACATGTCTAGAAAGATAATGCAAATATCTATAAGTTTTATGTTTTAGTAAAATTTCAATTGAAAGTGCAAAATGACCAAAATGAAGAAAAATATTTAAAGCATTCAAAACCAACACTGTTTCATAAAATGGACATATCTCTTAACTTATAAATCTAATGAAAGTGTGTTTTACATTTCTAGAAAGAGAATTAAAAAATTTACAACTTTCATACTTTGACAAATAGTAAATTCTAAGCCTAAAATTGACAAAACAACCAGAAGATCTAACAACACAAAAGTTGACAAATGTTGACCGATTTTGACTGTATACGGATTGGGCGTTGACCGTATATAGATGGGGCGTTGACCGTATACGGATGGACAATTAATCACATGCGGATGGAGGGATGATAACATGCGGACACACGACCGTATACGAACATAACAGTGACAACAAGTAGTTAGAAGCTCGGTCATAAAAATATTTGATACACTACCATGTTTCAATAATTTATGTCATATATTGACTCAAGCTCAAGCATTGTAAATGGGAGACTTTACCAACACTTCAAACAATCTCTCTGAGTTATCTCATATCTCTTAGCAACAAACAATATTGCAAATATTTAAATTCCATATTTTTCATTTATGCTTGTAAAAATCTATACTCATGAGTTTTATTCTTCTTAATTTACGAGTATAAAGATTCATTCTTAATTTTTTTTTGATACTACTGAATTGTGAGGGTATACTTTAATTTGAGAGATTGTCTCAAGTAGAATGGTCAACACCCGTAAAGCTGATTGGGGGATAATATTTATTTTAGTGATAAACGAAGCTCAAGCAACGCTAGGGATAGTAGACTTGAGAGATTAACTAATATTTGACCGAACAACTATAAAACTATGTCTACATTTATTTTCATTTAACTCTTTACAATTTAATTATATGTTTTATTAATATTCTTGCTAAAAGTTTCTAGAGGGTTATTATATCAAAAAGTTTTTAAGTTATACATTTACCTAATTCACCATTATCTTGTGTTTGAATAAGGGATAACAATTTTTTTAGTAGGGCCTATATTTGTTTTTACAAATTAAACTTTGGAACCTAAAAAAACAAAACTTCAAAACTGATGGTGGAAAATAAAAATTTTAAAACTTAAAAAAAAAAAAAAGAAGAAATTAACCACCAACACGGGGCCAATCCATTGCAGAGAGTCAGTTTCGGATTACCTTTTGCTGTCTGTTTTATTTTTTTTCTTGAAAATTATATACTGAAGTATATGGTAAACTTTAAATCACATTTTTTTAATAATCAGTTTTTGTTTTTTTGGGACATTTTTTGAAGCAGTTTTAGGAATACTTTGAAAAACTATTTTTGTTTTTTATTTCATTAATTACTATAATAACATCATTTATATTTATTTCATTTCTCATATATAAATATTTTTATCTTTTTACAATAAAAAATATTATTTACCAAATACTTAACTACTCATCAAAATAAAATTTAAAATTTATTTACTAAATATTAATATTATATTTAATTTTAAATTAATTTTAAAAAACATTAGCATTTCCAAATTCAGCCTCAGAATTTTAACCTTTTAAAAGAAATTCTTATGTAGGAAATAAATATTTTTGATAAGAAAATCAGACCCGTTGGGTAAAGAACTCAAAGTCACTGATATGTATTTGACTATTCAAAAGTTTGGTGACAGATCTTTTCCCCGGTTCACTTTCCCCTTTACCTTCCGTCTCACAGCGTCTCTCTCTCTCTCTCTCTCTCTCTTTATCTCTCTCTCTCTACAGGATGCCATGCGACTCCTCTCTCTTCACCTACCGCACCCCCACTTCTCACTATCTCACCTCACTCTCGTTTCTCCATGAACCCTCCTCCCTCTCTCTCCTAACCCATCTCTCCCATGGCGGCGGACCTCAACGGCGTCGAGGCGGTGCTCGATTTCATGAGAGAGAACGGCTTTTCAACCTCCCAATCCGCCCTAATCGAGGACGTCCTTGAGCGGTCATCTACCCTAGTCGAATCGATCGAACTCGAGACGTTTCTGTTCCCCGTGGCTCCGGTGAATATCCCGGTGAATCGGCGGAGGATTGCGGGGGAGGGTGGAGGGGACGAGTCGTCGGATGAGTTCGTTAGCTTGGGTTCTTCCACCTCTGATCTCTGCTCTTCTGGTACCGAGTCAACTTTAATTTTATTTATTTTTTTTAATTTCGTGTTCAGTAGTTTAAGATGGTTTGTGCATACAAGGAGAAAAAGGTTGAGGCTCTAACTACGTAAAAAGATATGCATATTGCATAATTAGACAAGTGAAAGTTGCTTTAGATATAAACTGGCGGCGTCTGAAAATTCATGTTAGCGACAAGACGTAATATATTATTTTAATTTTATTTAACCGTCCAATAAAATGGAATTTTAAGACTTGGAAGATGACAATGATAATCTATTTTGTGTGAACTATTGGTAATTCATTTATTTCGTATCTCAGGGCACTCCCAAGGGATTAGCCATTGTAAATGCCTAAATTTTAACGATTTAAAATCATAGCACCATTGTCTGCTGAGTTTTTGTACGACAGCAGGTTGGATGCATGACGTATATATATATGTATGTGGGAACTACTACATATGCAAATGTGTCATTTATCCAAGCCCGACTCATGTAAAAAAAGGGGGAAAAATCTTCATCATGTTGGAGGAAAGTTAAATTAAATCTTAATCCTATATCACGAACTTCAGAATTGATATAGCCTGAGGTATAGATATTGCACCTGGCCCATAAACTTAAAAATTGAGTTGAGTATGAAAAGTAGGCTCTAGTTTGGTAGCCGTATTAGGGTATTCCTCAATCCTTAAATTTAGGGTTTGTTTGCTTGCGAATTTTAAGTTCAAGAATTTCTGTTTTTTTTCCTTTCTGAAAAGCTGGATTATATTAGGTTGCATGACTTTTGAGATGAGCTTATTTGTTAGTTTGGCCTAATTAAGCATGAAACTTTAGGTCCAAATTTTTTCTTAGGGAAAAAAAGGTTAGTTTTTTTTTCTTATAAGCTTCAACCAAATCCTTAATCCTTTCATCTCAATGCATATGTGGAGAACCAAAAATAAAAAATTGAACACATCTTTATCACTATAGGTGGACTGATGCTTGTGATGAGTCCCATGACTTTATGTATTAAGTGACGCAATGGAGAATTGCCATAACACAGTTTTTATAATATTTATTTATCACAAAAAAATTACAATGAATTGTAAAGATTGTACTTGTCAAGGTACTTGAACAAGCATCTCAGCACCCACACTGCTTGTTCAAGCATTACTAGCTCACCATCTTCCATTGCACCACTTGATGCTTAGAGCCATGAGTCCATCACAAGCATTGGTCCACCTGCAGCAGAGGAGATGCTCTGAGAAAGATCTCTTGAGTTCAATCCTTAAAATTTAGGATTGGGAGTCCCTTCGAGGCACTAATAAGTATGCCCTTATAGCAAAACCCCCTGTATGCGGGGAAATTGATTAGTGTTAAGTTATACCGGTGGGGTTTTCTCTTCAATTTAATTCTTGATATTTAGGGTAAGGTCGTAGGCACATATTGAGGGGAACTGGGAAGCCTTTATTGTGTATAAAATAGTTTCTAACATAAAGTTGCATTTATCTTTATTTTTAGGTTGTTTTAGCGGTTTTTCTTTTCTTTTTTTACCCAGGGGGTGGGGGGAGGAAATTTTAATTTATTTATTTATTTTTTATTTCTAATGTGTTTGAACCCAGAAAATATTTAATATCACCCTCGCATATGCACCTTGGCGTAATTCAGATTTTCTGTCTGCGTTATTGGTGGTACTGAGCAGTATATACCACCATGGAATTAGATAATACGATGGCGTAATTTCTTAGTTGAGACTTCCCCACCCCGGAAAAAGAAAGGAAAAAAAAAAAAGAAAAGAAAGGTCACGATTAGCAATAGTAAGTAGGTAAGTACATGAATTAGTATTATCATCGCAGCCCAACTAATCCATCCACTTGAAATTTAGTTTTCGCCATAAAATACACTTATCAATAGAAAACGTTATTTCTAGTAATTTGTTGCTAAATAATTAAGTTGATAAATTTGATTCTAGAATAAAAATTGTACGACATTCTCTTCACGTCATGTTTCGTGAGAGGATAAATGATAAATCACACCGTTGAATCTGTATCGAGGAAAATTAGAAGCTCAGTATATAGAGACATGAGGATGACGCAGAATCGGATTAGATGTCAAAATGTTCTTCAATAACTAGAATATACAGATACTTGTAATTCAACTCTACCAAATTTTTAAATGAATGCTGTATTTATAGATCGTTTTGCCAGCATCATACTACATATATTTACAGTATTTGTCGCGATCCATTGTGCATTTGAAAATCCTATTTTAGTTAACGTATTGTATCCCATGACATTATCCCATAAGAGAATAGTTCTCATGCCTTTTTAAGAAGCTACCATTTTGGTTTTTGAAATTAATCTAGTTTTTATCTTTTTTTCTTGCCTATTCAATTGATTCTTGAATCAAATGCATATCTGTGCAGGAGTAGCAATCTACACTTTCCCTGGTTAGCATCGGTTACGAGTCTTAGTACATGTGTAGCTGTATTTTTTGAACCATGTGTGCCTGTATTTGTTTTCTCTTTGGTTTTAATTGACATCATATGGCCTCATATAGATCTTTTCTTTTTGGTTTAATTGGCATCATAAGGGGAATTTAATTCCAAGTTTCTGAATATTGTTGCATACTCTTTCACAGAGTTCACAAATCCCTACGGTGTTCGTACTACAACCGAAGTAAGCTCCCAAACGTCCTCAGAAAGATTATCTCAGTTTGGTACAGCTCGTGAATACCATGATTTTGACATTGAAAATGACCTTTACTGGTACAACGAGGAAGACAAAGATTTTACTATGCCTTCCCACTTTGATGGCACAGACCCGTTTGTTTGCCCAAGTGAGGACAAGTTTGTTATGACAGCTGAAACCGGGAAGCCAATCGATAATGACCTAGGTTATAAGCATATGTCAGAAGGATGTGAAAATCTGGAAGGAATTAATTCCATGGACAAGCCCTGGCCTTTGAGTCTTTCTTCTCTTACGGATATGAATGGGGTTGGACTAACAAGTTATGATAATATTGAAGTAAATTTCATGAACGGAGGGGTCGAAAATGTTGAGCCGGCTGTTTATAAAGCTTCAAACCCGCACTGTGTACAAAGTTTGGATACAAAAGGAGTTCTGAGTAGTGATGACAAACTTGAACAGAAGTACTATAAAGGTGTTAATGAAGGAGAAACGACTAGAAGTGCCCATGAACCAGAGGGTGGTCCTGATGGAGAGGAGGGTACTGCTGAGCCTTTGATATATGATGCAAATGATGAGGAATATGAAGTATTTCATCTAAGAATCATTCACAGGAAAAACCGGTTAGTGCTCCTTGAATTTTATAGCTCTTAAATCTTAATCTAGGAATTTTATGCTACAAGGGGAAATCTAGATGATGGACTGTTTAATCATGTTGGATAATGAACCTTTATTGTGAAGAGTGGAGTGCTGAATGAATTACCAAATTTTCAAGTGCTGAGGTGGAATAAAAGATAGAGGGAATTGTTGGATAGCTTTATTTTTCTTTATGGTAAGGGCTTTATCACACTTTGATTGTAATCTGTTGACTCAAGTGAAAATGCATTAGCCATATAGGTTTGAGAGAAGAAAGAAGAAGAAACATAGGAAATTGGGTTAAAGGGTCATTTTCAATCCCCTTTATCCATCACTTATTACTAGGTAGATTAAAACCAGCTTAGTATAAAGCCCTATATATAAATAGCCCTATATATAAATAACAATCAGAATATATCTCTCTCTATATATTATATATATATGAAAGTGGCAGCATTCTAACCTTACTTTATATTTTGGGTAAAACTAGTGACTGAACCTTAATTGTGCGGAATTCAATGCTTAGCAAATGCACTAAGGAACATCGTAGTTTTCTTGGAAATATACCCAAGTATCGAATCTCTCGAGGACTCCTAAGCGTATCGGAAATCCTAAGAACACTCGAATTGAATCACTGCGATCGCAGAATTCATTTTCAATCAAAATTTAACTAATTTACGCCTACTCCTAATTTTTCCTTGGGATTCCCATTACGGGAGCAGTTTTGTGATTACGACTAAATGTGATTTAAACAAGAAATACAACTAGAATGCTATTAAATGATACACGACGAAAACAACAATTAATAAAGTCTTGCCTATGTCGGGGAATCCGATAGGTTAATTTCCTCCCCAAATTGCCCTATATGATTAATTCCGGTTAAATATAGTAAGAAAATCACGGTCATATATTTTTTGGTGTATCTCATCCTAGTGTGCCATTGGGAGCGTGCCAAGTTTCATAGCTACGCCTATATGATGTCTAATTTACTTCCAACAATTTCAAAAACTCTAGATTTTCAAAACAAATTCAATTTTTTGGATTAAGACTTATAAAAATCAATCTCGTCAATTAGGGTGTTCGGGGGTTCAATTAACCTACTTTCATCCCCTAAGGCAAGATTGAACTTAGACTAACATATCAATAATGAACATAACAATATACAAATCAAAGCTTGAAAATATAAATATGATGATTATTCTAAACAGCAATAAAGTTTATAATTGAACTTAATAGCAATTAAACTCAAGAAGCTTTAAACAACTTGATTATTATTATTAATAGAAAAGTGTACTTACAACCTTAATGAACTTGAAATGAAAATTACAACTTTGAATGTTTTACAACCCTTTCTTCTTCAATGGAAGCCAAAAACAAAGAGAAAATAAAAGCAAGAACAAAGTAGTGACAATGAAGAGAATTTGTAAGAAGAAGAAGAACAAAAACTAAGTGAATTTTTAAGGAGGAGGGAGTATTTATAGAGGGAATTGGTGAAGGTAAATGGGAATTTAGGCGGGTAGATGTGGGTAGATAGGAATTTAGGTTGGTAGATGGGAATTGACGTGGGTAGATGGGAATTGGTGATGGTAGATGGGAATTTAGGTTGGTAGATCGGTGATTGTCCCACTTTTTGAGCTGTTTGATCGAAATACACTGAATTATTGGTCACTTCTGTGCCTTTTATTTTCCATTTTTTTTTTCATAATTCTGCAGCAATTTTTACAAGCTCGTTATTTGGCCTTTTTAGCATCAATTACCTGAAACGCACATAAAAACCAATAATACCGAAGTATAACATATTAAGTGCGTTAAATGCCAAATAATTGATGTTATTGCTATAGATAAAACCAATATTTTATATATTTTTGTATTGCAATCACCCCTTCTACCTAGAAATTTCTAGTCCCTAAAAATGCAGTAGACAACCACTTATTAAAAAATAAAATTCAAGAGAAAAATAAAAATCCTAACTCACTTTCGCAGTAATCACGAGTGCATTTAGCTTATGCACTAAGTGGTTAAACCCGTAGGTGTCCCTCGTGGACGAGTGTGGTCTCGTGAGGGTTTACCAGGGCGATACCAACAAACAACGTAAAATGAGTTTCAAAATTTTCAATAAAGCTCAAAGCCAAATATGCTTAACAAGTTGCTTCACAATTTAACTAGTTAGACCAGTCGACCATCCTAAATCAGAGTGGACACAACTTTAACTAGGTTCGAATCGCATCACTGAATCTCGATTATTCAAGGAAATTTAAATTTAGGGCAGTTTTTCTATGAATTAACAAGATAGAATGTAAAACCAATTTTCTTTTTCCATACTCGACTCAAAATAAAATTTTAAGGATGCCATTATAAATATACTTTCCACATTCCAAAATATAAGTCGATTGTCACTGCGACGTCATTCAACTTATTTTTCATACTATCTCTTCAGTAACACTCTATTATATATTTTTGTTGGTAATATTTATTTCTTTTGTCCAACCAATATTACCTTTTTTTTCATTATTATTATTATTATTATTATTATTATTTATTTTTTATTTTTTTTACTTTTTTTGACCGTTGTTGGGCTCTTTCACATTTTCGACCACTTTAGCTTTCAACTTTTATTTTACCATGTTCATTTATGCAAAAAATGCAATAATAGATAGAGAGCATGAAGTATAATGAAAAGTGTAACGAACTGGTATGAAAAAGGAAACGAGAACATATACCAAGTTTTGCTTTGAGTGTGTATACTGATATATTACAGTTGTCATATAATCCTGTTTAGTGCATCTTTTATCCTCAACACCTATCATATCAAATGCTATGCACCAAATAGGAAACGTGATTAAAGTATCAAATGTAATCAACAATAAGAGTTATCGCACCTCAAAATCATAACATAAGAAAATACGACGTAAATGAACATGCATGATCGTGATAATAAAAAGAGTAACCACAAAGCTACTATACATAAAATGTGAAAGGCTATCAATAGCCAATCACTATCATTCTTAACATATTGAAAAATAAATAAACCAAAAGAATAAAAGAAAGATGAACACAAATGTCTACATACACGACTGACAGTCCTACAAAACAATTTTTTTGTAAGTAGTTCGATCTATCGAACTGTACAATAACTGAAAACTGAAGAAAGATAAAAATTACTCCTAGGACAGTACCTATGACTTACAATTATACCAATATATTATTAAAAATACAGTATAAAGCTCAGTTCCCCCCAAAAAACCAATTGGGACTAAATTCAAAAAATGTTCCCAACTTTTTAATAAATATTGGTATACACTATGTATACATGCACCACACTAACACTCTCCCTTATTTAAACCAAACATAGTCCCTATGTTTAAGTTCAAGAAGAAAATGCGACTCAATTTACAAAAACAAAGAAAAAGGCAAAAAACAAAATGAAAACGAAAGAAAAACGAAAGAACGAAACCAAATTACTATATACAAAAGAGCTTCTTGAGGCATGATCACTCGTAAACCGGATCAACGAGACCCATCTCGACCATTGGTTCATATTGGTTGTCATAATATGGCTTCAAACGATAACCATTTACCTTGAAAATTATAGTCTTACTAGGTTTCGGGTCGTAAATTTCGTAAGTACCATACGAACCAATATCATGAATGATGCAGGGTCTGGTCCACCTTGACTCGAGTTTTCTGGGGAACAAATGCGAACAAGAGTTGTAAAGGAGGACTTTGTCCCGTACTGCATAAGTCCGAGTCTTGATATGCTTGTCATGCAAACTTTTTATTTTGGCTTTTGTGACTTTAGCGTTCTCATATGCATCATTCCTTAATTCTTCCAATTCGACTAGATCAAGTTTTTGATTGTCCTTCGAAGCAATTAACGATTCGTTGTATTGCCGAATCGCTAAATATGCCTGATGCTCAAGCTCCACCGGAAGGTAGCATGCGTTACTATAAACTAATCTACAGGGAGACATCCCTAAAATTGTC
Source organism: Embelia ribes (assembly GCA_001753735.1). Lineage (NCBI taxonomy): Eukaryota > Viridiplantae > Streptophyta > Magnoliopsida > Ericales > Primulaceae > Embelia > Embelia ribes. The sequence goes on from MKEJ01104557.1 coordinate 14,808, forward strand.
TTATAAGTGGTTCGATAGGCCAAAGAGCATCAATCAATCGGTCGGCCAATCCTTTTTGTTTGGGTTAACTGTCTTTTCGAGTATTCCCTTCACCTCACGATTGGTCAATTCAACTTGGCCACTCGTGGATGGTAAGCCGTTCCTACCTTGTGTACTATTTCGTACTTCTTGACCAACACTCGTAAAAGGGTGATTGCATAAATGTGTTCCGCCATCACTAATGATTGCACGGGGAGTACCGAATCGAGAGAAAATATTTTCTCGTAGGAATTTGATCACGACTTTGTGATCATTTGTTCGGGCGGGGATTGCTTCAACCCACTTGGACACGTAGAGTCCATTGCTACCAAGATGCATAGAAAGCCATATGAGCTTGGAAAAGGACCCATAAAATCAATGCCCTAACAATCAAATATCTCAATCGTTATGATGGGTTCTTGGGGGCATTTTATTCCGCTTGGTAAGCTTACCAAGACGTTGACACCTGTCGCAACTTTGGCAAAAGGAATATACATCAACATTGTCGGCCTATAGAAACCGCATTGTAGGATTTTGGCCGTGGTCTTATTGGCTGTGAAATGTCCACTACATGCTCCACTATGACAATGCGCGATAGCGTCAGAGATCTCGTCATCGTAGAGGCAACGCTCTACTATTTGATCGGAACGATATTTGTACAAGTATAATCATCCCAGAAAAAGTGTAGCTTTCTGTAGGAATCGCTTCCTATCGTTGATTAACCGAGCTAGAGGTATAGTTTTGGTGACAAGATAATTTGCCAGGTCGGCAAACCAAGGAGCGGTACGAGTACTTATCACATAAAGTAGTTCATTGGGAAAGTTCTCGTTGATCGGAAAAGAGTCGTCACCCAAGGATTGGCTTGTTAGCCTTGATAGGTGATCGACGACGACGTTCTCGACCCCTGTCTTGTCGTGGATTGCAAGATCAAATTCTTGCAATAAAAGGATCTATCGCAAGAGCAGAGCTTTGGCATCCTTTTTTGAAAGGAGGTATTTCAGAGTTGCGTGATCCGTAAAGATGGTCACAAGAGAACCAACAATATAGAGCCAAATTTGTCTAAATCAAATACAACTGCAAGTAGTTCCTTCTCAGTCATGGTGTAATTGATTTTTCTCAGTCATGGTGTAGTTGAGTTGGGAATCATTTAAAGAACGGCTCGCGCAGTAAACTACATGCGGCTTCATGTCCTTTTATTTCCCCAAGACCGTTCCTACCGCATAATCGTTTGCATTACACGAGTTCGAATGGTCAGGGCCAATCCGGGGCTTGCATTATAGGGGCGGAGATCAAGTTTTGCTTCAAAGTGTCAAATGCACCATGGCATTTGGAAGTCTACTCGAAGCAGACATCCGAGGATAGAAGATGACACAAAGGTTTAGCCAAGTGGCTAAACGAGTGAATAAAATGTCGGTAGAAACTGGCGTGTCCAAGGAAGGATCTCACTTCTTTAACCGAGGTTGTAGCTTTTCAATAAGCTTAACCTTAACTTTATCGACCTCGATTCCCCTAGCAGAGACAATGTGCCCGAGCACAATACTTTGTGTCACCATGAAGTGACACTTCTCCCAATTGAACACGAGATTTATGTGTTAACACCATTGAAGAACACGTTCGAGATTGAGAAGACACTTGTCAAAACTATCTTTGTAAACAGATACGTCACCTATGAAAACCTCGAGAATCATTTTGACCATGTCACTAAAAATACTTATCATGCACCGTTGAAAAGTCACCGGTGCATTGTATAAGCCGAATGACATACACTGATAAGCAAACGTTCCGAAAGGGGAAGTGAACATGGTCTTCTCTTGATCGTCGTATGCGATTTCAATTTGATTGTACCCCAAATATCCATCGAGGAAGCAATAATATGCACAACCTGCAACTCTTTCAAGGACTTGGTCCAAGAAAGGCAAAGGAAAGTGATCTTTCTTGGTTACAACGTTCAAACGATGATAATCAATGCACATGCGCCAACCCGTCTTGACACGAGTTGGGATCAATTCGTTCTTGTTTTGAACAACTGTGACCCCAGACTTTTTATGGACAATTTGAGTTGGGCTAACCCATTTGGAGTCCGGAATAGCATAGATAATTCCGACCTCCAACAATTTAATGACTTCGTTTTTAACCACTTCTTTCATGATTGGATTAAGCCGCTGTTGCATTTGATGCATCGGCTTGGCTTCATTCTCGAGGTAGATTCGGTGGCTACACATTAAGGGACTTATCCCTTTCAAGTCTGCTATTGACCAACCAATGGCTTGGCGATGTTTGCCAAGAACTTTTAAGCAATCCGTTTTCTTGAATCGGAGCAAATGTGGCCGAAATGACCACAAAAAATGCCTTACCTTCACCTAAGATGTACTTGAGCTCCTTGGGGAGGGGCTTACATTTCGGTGTTGGAGCTTTCTCATTGGAAGGAATAGCCATCGAAAAAGGCTTTTCTAGTACGGCTCCCACCTTGCAATTTGCATCGACTCGAGTTTCTCGCACTAACATCGGTATCAATCAAACTTTGCAAACGTTTCCAAACCTTTCAACGACTTCGGACTTGAAATGCTCCTCACAAATCGTTTGGATTAGATCAATCTCCTCGAAATCACTCTTGCTATCATCGGGTTTCTTACATAGATTGAAGACATTCATACCTGTTTTCATTTTACCAAAGGATAGCTTGAGGATTCCGTCCCTACAATTGATAACGGTTTTTAATGTTGCTAGGAACGGATGTCCAAGAATGATCGGAATTTGTTTGGTTGAGTCGGAAATGACATGAGTATCGAGGACTACAAAGTCCACCGGATGATAAAATTTCTCAACTTGGACCAAAATATTTTCAATAACACCCCTTGGTGTTTTCACCGATCGGTCGGCCATTTGAAGTAAGGCACGTGTAGGTTGAGTTCACCTAATCCCAATTGTTGATACACGGAATTTGGGAGAAGGTTCACACTTGCGCCTAAATCGAGCAATGTATGACCGATTGTGCAATCACCTATCACAATTGGTATTGTAGGACAACCGGGGTCCTTATACTTAATCGGAGTGTAGGGATCGATGATCGCACTAACTTCTTCGGTGAGAAACGGTGTCTCCTTGACATTCAACTTTCTGAAGGAGTGGAATGTTAATCTTCAAGTCTTTAAGGAGCTTTGTATGCTATGAGATTTGTTTAATGGCATCAAGGAGTGGAATGTTAATCTTCACTTGTTAAATAGTTTCAAAGATTTCTTTTTGAAGTGCCACCTTGGGTGGAGATAAACGTTGAGGAAATGGAGGTCTCGGAATGTGAACTTCTTCGGGCTTTTTATTTGCCTGAGTACCAACCACTTTTTCCAATTATAACTCTCTACTTAGCCCTTTAGATGTTTTATCTCTTGATTGATACGTTGGATTGAAGGCTAACTAGAGTGTCAGACGATCGAAACAAGGGTTGGTTTCCACTTTGGTGCACTTGAGGAGCTGGATTGATCGAAGTATTACTTCGATCGATCGGAAGAGGTGAATTTTGGGTAATTTGTCCACGGGAAATTTCTTCAACTTTCGCTCCTTCCCCTCTTTCTGGGATAGTTTTCCCACTTCTTAAAACAGTCACCTTGTTAACCTGATCAAGTTGTTTTGGCTCCGATAAACTACTCTTGGGAAATTGCACCATCTTTAGTGGATG